>JAPQRP010000005.1:55254906-55269594 GCA_037367295.1 Apogon hyalosoma
GATTCATTCCATGTTTTCTGTTCTGTCTGTTTGAGTCACATGATCCACACAGGAGTTAGGACTGGATTGAAGAACCACTGTTTTTGAGGACTTTGGATGGTCTAATAATTTTTTCCACGACTGTAGATAGCACTTATCACAGAAAGACTTCAAAAAGTGCTTTACAATAAAATCAGAAGTAAAATACACAGGCATCAAAAACACACAGCGACATACACGGACACAGGTATAGAAACATAAAAGCAAATGGTCATAGAACCCACCCCTAACCGAAAGCCTCTAAACAAGAAGGTCTTCAGTTGCTTTTTAAAAGAGGTGAGCGAAATCAAAGTGCGAAGTATTGTTATTTAGGTTCTTTATAAAAACTATCTTTATAAACCACCTTGTATTGTATTGGATGTGGATAAACTGGAGATGTATTGCACTAAATCCATTCGCAAACCAATCCTAAAAACATCTCAGTTGGTTATCCCACACATATGAACTAGCTACTAACTATCTATCTAGGGATTGTTAAGGTCTTCTAAAATAAATGTCAACATGTATTGTACATTTGCGCAATGCACGTTTAAGATATTGCCATTTTAAGTTTTGATAAACTCCCTGATAGTAGTTTTGAATTAGATGTGATTCTACTTCAGGGAAAATCCCCCTAAAGTAACTAGTTACTGTTAGGTACTAGCAGAAAGCCACTATCTAGGAACTGTCAAAGTGTGTTGCTAACTGCTGTATGATACACTGAACTGATGTGGGATGGTACATTTTTGCAGATACTTAAGGGGACATGAAATTTCCCAATCATTTTATGCATTTTTACTGTTTCAAGGCCAGTTTCCAAATAGTTTTAACTCTTCTCTAGCAGAACCCCATTATTTTTCTCCCGTATGTGGAGCAAACAAGTGCCAACATCTGAAGCAGATGCAAACTTCGATGAATTTGAATGCGAGAGTAACTTATTACGTGTCACACCCCAAGTTGTAAAAACTGCCGTTGAAGAGTCATAATTCACTCCGTGGTCACCGCCGTCTGGGCTTCAATGGACGGTAGGTGCAGCGCAGTGTTGACGTACAGTGAAAGGAATGTATCATTAGTGAATACCAAGCTACCAGCAGCAGCTTTGCAGCAGAGTTAGCCTGCTCCCAACGGTGCACCGCTCTGTTCGACACACACAGCAGTTTTGTTAAAGCTCCATTCAGGTGTCATGTTGAAACTAGCCTACATTACAAGTCTGAGTGGGGAGTTTATTATTCAAATGCAAAGAGAGGGGAGTGAGAGTGACTTGTTTTTTGTCTCTCCCGTCTGTCAGCTAGTGTGCCATTAAGAAAATTTACAGTGCTTGGCTTTCAGTGCTGCCCTTTTAAGCTCTGTTTGCCTCATTGTTTTTACCAGGATGAAGTGTTTCCTTCTAATACTTTAATTTAAAGGCCAACACGTCTTTAAAACAATTTTTGTCTCTTGTTGTTGAGGCAGATTTCGTTTGGAAAAGTCAGATGTTAGAAAGGGATTCTGAAATTACAAAGAGCTGCAAGTGTCCCTTAAGAGAAAAATAGCAAAATGTGACAAACATCAGGCCCGTTTATTTGACTCCCAGACCTCAGAGTGGTAACTGTCGGCCTTGAAGTATCTGCTAGTACTGGATCTGGAGCGGGGATCTGACCCCAAACCCTCGCTCCTCTGCCGTTAGCGGGAAGGAAACAGCTCTTCTCAGATCAGCAGCTTGTCTGTGCAGAGATGGAGGCCTAAAGTTCCTCCTGAAGCAGTGGATTATAGAGGGATTATCAGGGGTGTAAGAAACTCTCCACTGTTAGTCCTCTGTGTGTGTGAGAGAGTGTGAGCCTCATCGTCAGCGTCTTCATTAGGCATTGATTTCACTGGAGTGATTGACGGCCACACAGCTGCTTGCCTTCTCCCCTCACACACACACACACACACACACACACACACATATACACACACACAAACGCACACTGTGCTAAATCACAGTCTCTCTTTCTGTTTCCATTAGATTCTCCAGACTCTGGACCTTCATCCAGTGACACTGGGGGAACCACATACTCGGCCCCTGTGGGGCTTTCAGGTAAATATTCTTACTGAATCCTACCTCTTCTGGTTTTTTTTTTATTGCCTCTATTTTAATTTCATCCTCTGTTTCTCATTCCTTGTCTTTCCCTTCCACACACACATCTCGTCTCCATACTCATGGTGATGAGGCAGTGATCGTGGGGGCCCCAGCTTCCCCTCTGTAATAAAAAAAAGGCAGTGAAGCAGGGTGGTGTATTTCTCCCACATCCAAATAAATTCCTCCCTCCTGGCTCTTTGAACAAGGCTCTTCTCTTCTCCTCTTCCTCTCCCCGTTCCCACTCATCCCTTGCCGTGTACTGTTGTAATGGAAGACAAACACGCCGATCCGTTGTTTGGAGAAGAATCTGTTCTGTGCGTGCGGTATTGCAGAGGGAGTAAAAAAAAAAAAAAAAAAAAAAAAAGCAGTAAAAAAAATAGGCTTGGACTCACATCTGAGTGTTTGTTTGGGTGTGTTTGTGCGTACAGGGGATGTCTTTGTAGACAGTTAACTCTGCGTAGAAGACACACAGGTGTCTGTCTGTCTTTCTTTCTTTCTTTCTCTCTTTCATGGAGGATGTTGTATTTGGGTTTCCTCAGCTTTCCTCCCATAATCCTCCCTTTGGCTGCGCTGCCTGCCTTACCCGGCGCCCTTTCCGCAGGCTACAGAATATGTTTCAACAGTCTGTGTAGTTCTCCACTCTTTGAGATTGTGCTCTGTGCTCTTCTCTGCTTTCCTTCGCCTCAGATGGTTCTCATTACCGGGCCTTTAAAGCCTGTTTTATGTCAGTTGGTGTTCGCTGCCCGTTCCCCCCCTGCTTTGTTTTGTGGTGGTGATGTGTGTGTGTGTGTGTGTGTGTGTATTGGGGGGGTCAGCCTGCCTGTGTGCATATGTGTGTGTTCTTAGATGTTGATTGGAGAAATGCTTACATGAGCACAGAAACCAAATTTCAGTCTCCTCTCCTCTCCTCTCCTCTCCTCTCCTCTCCTTCCTTCCTTCCTTCCTTCCTTCCTTCCTTCCTAAGAACACTAAATACCTCCCTGTACATTAACCAAAGACACATTTTAGACCCAGTTCAAACTGTGAAACCTAAGAACCGGAGTCTTTAACAGGCACTCCTCCCTCCCTCCCTACTTTAGCTAGGCATACATGCCTCCTTCCTCCTCCCCCTCCCCTCTTTTCCTTCCTGGCAAAGATGACATGGCAGCAGCGGCCATCGCTCAGTATGTGTGTGAATGGGCCTCCTCAGTAAAAGTGAGTTAGAAAGAGGGCCTGGGGAGAGGGATGGCCCACGTACTCTGCCCCTCG
Source organism: Apogon hyalosoma (assembly GCA_037367295.1). Classification (NCBI taxonomy): domain Eukaryota; kingdom Metazoa; phylum Chordata; class Actinopteri; order Kurtiformes; family Apogonidae; genus Apogon; species Apogon hyalosoma. The sequence goes on from JAPQRP010000005.1 coordinate 55,258,274, forward strand.
CGATTTCCCTGGCAAGGAAAGAGCCGTTCCTCCTTCGGCCCCCCTTGCGTTCCCTCCTTCCTTCGCTCCCTCCCTCAGGGGCCCTGACAAAAGAAACATGGCTCTCCCAGAGGCCCGCTGCTGACCTTCTAATTCACTCACTCTGCCCTTTTTATGTTCTTCTCCAGACATATTTACAGAGAGGAAGAAGGAAGAGAGGGGAGGGTGGCAAAGACTTGAAGTCAGCATAAGTTACACCATAACTTTCTTGCTTGATGTAGAATAGCTCAGTGCTCGTCCACCTTTTTTTCCCTGTTTGTTTAGATGGATTTTACAGTTTCAGGGACAGGACGTTTGACAATCTGAAAAAGAAGAGGGAGCTTATCAGACAAATTTAGAAAAAAACATAATCTTTTATGCTAGTTTTGATAGAAAAAATTAAACGTTCCATGTTTATCTGTCTTGGAAAGCCAAGAATATCCAGGCTGGAAGGAGTTAAAGTGAGCTGCGACAGCGACAAGCGCAAATGCAATCTAGGCTGCCTGCCAGGCTAGCAGCTCCAAAGCTCCTCTCGCTGGCTCACGTCATCAGCTTGGAACAGAGCAGAGAGAGAGCGAGAGAGGGAAGAAGAGAGGAGAAGGAGAAAAAGGAGGAAGGGGGGGGTGGCGGTGCTGATCTGAGTTTGAGCCGGGCTGAGGGCTTAGCTCAGGGGGTTTGGGTTCAGCTAGGAGCCGACATCAAGGGAGATCTTCAGAAATGAGAATTGGTCAGGGGTTAAGGAGGCACTGTGTTGTTAGTTATGAATGTGTGCAGTGTGAAAGATGTATTTAAACCTTTAGCTGCCCCTTTGAAAATTTCAGAGGAAAAATACTGAATGATTGGATGTTTTTGGCTGTTGTTTTGATGAGTGAAAACAGCCAGATAAGGCAAATGTAGCAAGGATAGCATAAATGTAAGCGGACATTTGACTGGCAGCTTTGGCACATCTTGTCAACCTGTGGTCAAACACAGAAGCGTTGAGGATCAATACCCGGCTCTTGTGTGTAAATGTATGTTGTTTGCAGTAACGGTTGGTTGTAATAGTTTGGAGCAGAAAAAAAACATCCAATATTGCCTTATCATCACTTGTTCCTGGGTAGAAAAGAAAATCAAAACAGTGCTCTCTTGGGCTCCATTTGAAAATGGAAAGCCTGAAGTTAACATCAAGCTTAATTAATCAATCAGTCAAACCGGGACTGAACATCCAACGAACGATAAAAGTGGGATACATGTTTGTTTTTAGCCAGTATTTTCCTTCAAAGTAGCTAATTCCAGCAGGGGCGAATAATACTATTTGTCGGTCATTATCGGAGCTGAGTTCTGCCAATCCTGAGAGTTTGAAAAGCATCCTGTTGGCGCCAATTAATCGCCAGTGTCTAGTTTAGAGGGCAGTTATATGGTCGTGCTCATACCAGGCTCTTATTGGATGTGTAGGATCGCTTGTGTGTTTGACGGTGGCATGCCTACTGGTGCCATCGGGGACTGACCCAGAGTGCCTGCGTGTAAGGGGATCCAGTCGGGTTGCGGTGACATGTACGCACACACGCACACACACACACACACACACACACACACACACACACACACACTTGCATTTTTTTCACACTCACATACACACACACACATACAGTGACACATACGCGCAGGCAGGCAGATAGAATGACCTGGTGCGAGCCCTGGCGCACGGCCGACTGTCACACAGGCACTTCCTCCCACTGCAGGTTAAATTTAGGCTGAGTTGTATTCTTATACCACCAGCCAGTCACTTCACTCCACAGACAGTCGGCTGGGGCCTTCAGTCAGTCAATTAGTCATCCGGTGAATCGGCTGGAGGTATAACCTTCATCAGGGGCTCTGACAGAGATTAAATTTAGTCTTGGCACCTTGGCTCATTAAATCAAACTAGTTCTGCTGTCATATGGAAGTCCCCAAAGAAACCTAGCATTTTCAGCCCATGCCAAGCGAGAGAAAGAGTCACAAAAGTTGATTGAAAGTTTAAATTGCATCTTGAAACATAAGCTGCGTTAGAATTTTTTCAACACTAAACTCCAGCAATCGTCAGCCCTGTTCAGAAACAGAGCGGCCTCAGTCTCTCCTCATTCCCTGCATTCGTGCCTTGTTTGGGTTAGCAGGCAAAGGAAAGGGCTGCGCAGGATATGACCTCATGTCTTTGAGGAAAAGGCGAGCGGACAGGGAGGCAGCCGAGGCCTCTTCTTGACGGAAAACAAACAGTGGTCTGCACCAAGCAGAAAGGGGGAGGGAGTCAAACGAGAAAGAAAAGCAACAAATTTAACATGTATTGGACTTGTAGAAAGACAGACACGCTAACACTTTCAGTTCCCAGGAACTGTAAGACACATGGAACACTTTCTTCACCATAAAATGTTTCTGTTTTGTTTTTCTCCCTCCAATCTTGATTTTTTTTCTTTTGTTACTTTTTCCCTAAGAGAAGGAATGAAGAGAGAGAGAGAGAGAGAGAGAGAGAGAGAGAGAGAGAGAGAGAGAAGATGGCGGCTTTGGGTGGAGGGAGAGATGGCCGGCAGCTCTGCTGTGTTCTCTGTAATTTGGAGGCTGTGTGTTAGCCAGAGCAGAGCAGAGCCGAGCTGGGCCGCTCCGTGCCGGGCCAGGATCTCTCATTACTCCCCACTTCCTCTCCTTGCGCGGCAGCCAAGCCGCCTCTTGGCAAGGGACTTAATTTTGGTTTTGGCCGTCCTCTGTTCTCCACCCTGTGTCATTATGCTGCACAAATCGAAAAAACAGCACGAGGAGACAGAGGAGGATGGAGGGAGAAGGGAAGGGAAAAACAGAGGAGAGCATAGCTTGTATGTCAGTGTGTGGTGTGTTTTTTGCTGAATATGTCCTCAGATATAAATGCTTGGTGGTATTGTGTTTAACATAGCCTTGTGTACATCTGCGTGTACGTTTACAGTCAGACTGTACTTTTCTGCATAGCCAGTTGACTGAAAGGTGGGCTATGCAGATCTGGCTGGGAGCCATACGTGGAGGGAAGCCCAGAACGAGACGAACGTTGTTTTGGTTCACAGTCACTCTGCGAAGAGGAGTTTGACGTTACCTCAGCATATGAACGAGTGTGTGAAGGAGAAAGAAGGAGCGAGGGGGTGAGAGACAGCCCCCTCCCCTTTTTACAGGATAAAGGCAAAAATGGAAATAAGTGGAGAGACATCCCTCTAAACCTGTGTGTGTGTGTGTGTGTGTGTGTGTGTGTGTGGGGGGGGGGTGCTGTCTCCACCCTCCAGCCTGCTCATTCATGGAGTCAGTGTGTGCTGTATCTGTTGGGGTGTGTGTCTTGTCTTTTTTTATCTCTGATACAGTCCTGCCAGTAGCCACATCTCTATCACAAACCAACCACAGTGCTAGTATAATCACACACACTCATCCACAGCCTCATGGAGGTACGTAATTATTAATAACAGAGTAACAACAAAAGCTTTGGCCGCACACAACTGGCTTGGGTGGTTGTCTGTCTCTGTGTTTTGAGGTTATATTTTGTTCCCACGGAAGTTTTAGTGCCACAACAATGCAGGTGATTGTTGAGCTTGTCTGTCCATCTGTCCGTAGCAGTGGTGATGATCTTCTGACTGGTGTGTTTGCAAAAGAGAGTTGATGACATCATTATTACAGTCTGCCTGGCACCCTGTGTCTGACCAGCTAGTGTTTATTTGGCCTGTCACCCTGGGAAATCTGGGCGGCAGGGGATGGTTATGTTTGTGTGTGTGTGTGTGTGTGTGTGTGTGTGTGTGTGTGTGTGTGTGTGTGTGTGTGGGCAAGGGTGAACATGATGAAGTGTTTGAATAATAACTCAGGAGGAGGCACTGCAAGAACAAAATGTCCTTCGTTTGGAGAAGTTTCACTCTGAAGTTTAACAGAGATAGAAGTGGAAGACGCCGGAAAGAAATTCTGAAATGAACCCTCATCCTCTTTATATCAATCTGAGCGAGAATGTGGTTCCCGCCGACTCTCCAAAGACAAAACAAAACTTCCACAGGGAAACAAACACCATTATTTCTTCTCCTTATCTTGGCCCGTTCACGTAAGACATGGCGTGTCTGCAACTCATTCTCTCTATCTGTGTTTCTGCGAAGAGTCAGATCAGCAGATAGCAAAACTCTGCCACTCCCCTGTGTGGTTTTCCTGCCATCAGGGCCTATTTAGGTTTCTTGAAAGGGAGGGGAGGGGGAGGGGGGCAGTTGATGTCTTGTTGCATAAGCAGCACCCTAAAAGAGCAACTTCCTCTGTAAACCCACCATGATTTTTCTGTTTATCTGAGGAGGGAAACATTTTCATTTGTGCTGTCTTAGTACAAACTTGGGTTTTTAATGACTGCTATGTGTGCAAGACAAGGGCAGTTGAATGTCTTCAAGTGCAGGGCAACTAATCCTACTTATTTGGAAGGGTTGCCTATCACTGAATTTTTTCCCAGAAGAAGAAAGCTGTTGAGAGCTCCACGTTGTATTAACTGGGAAAAAAAAATCAATGAGACCAAATCTTATGGTGAACACAGTAAGAAATCCCTGTGCTTCTTTCTGTAGACACAGAAATGCTCACGCACACACACACACACACATAGGCGTGAACATAAACGGCATGGTAGAGAGAACAAAGGGAATGCCTCCAGGGTGACCCTTGACCCTCACAATAGACTTTCCCCAGATCCAGAGAGGGTGTTGACTTAGAAAATAAGGCACCGTGAAGAGCTCTTCCTTCCCCCCTCCAGCTATTTCCTTCACGTCTTCCCCATTCCTCACCGCAGTCGTTGTGAAGTCTGATGATGACGACAGGGTCATTACATGTCTGAACCGAGACAGGCGTAAACACACACACAAATACACACACACACAGATAGAGCTCCTAGGGATCGATATGAGACAGTTCTCAAGAGCCTCCTCACTATTTACCGATGTTGATAGTGTTGAGTCCAGAACTAAAGTTCAACGTGTGTATGTGTGTGTGCAGTGAGGGCGTGGGCGTGTTACTCTGTGACTGTGTTGACTTCTAAGAATAGTAGTGACCTGGTCTGTGTGTGTGTGTGGAGTCAGACAGAGGTAATGATTAACCTTTCCAGACTGTGTTTCTGGCCCCTGAGAGAAGCACCCAGTCTGTCGTCGCCCCTCCTCCCCTCTCAGACGTGCCTCCTCCTTCCAACCAAGTCCAATTGTCTCAGTCGGCTAGCATGGCGTCCACTCTTAAAGACAGAGGACCATTAAAATCCACAGGGAGGCTGTGTCTCTTTGCCAAATCCACTCTGTATTTTGCATTGCACAGCAGGTTTATTTAATCACAGATATGTATGTGTATGTGTGTGTGCGTGGAGAGGAAATTATGGTTTATTGTGGTTTATTGCAGCAGCTCTGAGAAAAAAAAGACACCCTGACCCTCTCTCCCAGACCATAAGCTGATCAACCATTAAATACTTGGGGCAATATGTTGTTTTTCATTGTACAATGTTGCTAATGGCTATCATCCACATTAGCTCTCACCAGCTGCCTCTTGCAGTTTCAAGAGAAAACACTTTAATCAGTCTGTTACTATTTTCATGATGCAGGGGCAGTGGAACAGCAGGGAAAGTAGCATTTTTTAAATTTGAGGTGGGGGATGTGTGGACCCCATGGGAGAGAAGCAGAAGGAGGCAGACAATTGACAGGAGTAGAGCAGAGCAGGGCAGAAAAGGTCTGGGATGACAGATGGTCTCAGGCTGCTGTAGCTAGCCAGCTTATCTCCTGCAAGGAGCTGCACCGAGACACACAGGCTGAAAGGCCACAGCGCAGACGGGCAGGTGGACAGGCACACAGACAGACAGACAGACAGACGGACTAATGCTCTGATAGGCAGACATCCAGAAAGCGGGCAGACAGACGCACAGGCAGTTTGTTGTGTATGTGTTCAGAGGCCGGAGCTGATTGAAAAACTCTCCGGACAGACAGACGGACTCTGTGCAGACGCTCTGACGACACTGTCTGACACACACACACTCACACACCTATGCAAAGAGCACCTGAAATAGTGTCAGACTGTAATGTGAGAAGCGTGAGTGGCGGACACCTCACACCTCGACATACGCAAACACACACACAAACATGCTCACACGGCGTGTTAAAAATTAAAATTTGGTTAAATGAGCCTTGCAGTTGCAACAAGGTGTGTTGATACTGGCTACTCGCGTTAGAACGTCTGTTTATGTGTGTGTGTGTGTGTGTGTGTGTGTGTGTGTGTGTGTGCTGTTCTGCAGCGTTACTCATGAGGTGTAAGCTCGTCTGCTGTCAGGACAAGCTGTGAACATAGTCTTCTCAAGGCTGTGCCCCACAGATGGAGGAGTCTGTCTGTCTCGCTTTCTCTCGGCACATAATTGAACAGAAAAGGGGTTGTTTTTGTCAGGTACATGTTCTCTGATCAGCTTCCACTTAACCTCTCATTGACTAATTTAATGCTTGGCATGTTTAAGATTCTTCAGATTCTGTGAAATGTGGTCTTGTAATGCAGTAGCTTTTGTAATATGTAGTAGCTGAAGTCATAACTACTCTGTTTCCTGTAAAATCTCCTCTAGGAATCCAGATTAAGGTTTTCAAAGCTGCGGGGAAATACTCCAATTTATGTCTCATAATGATGTATTCAGGCAGAGCCAGACCAATCTGTCAGTCTGGCCACCTAATCAATGTTGATTTAACACTTTTTACAAACTATTGCTATGAGCAGAACCTGACTCCAATAGTGGCCTCACAACCACAATTACTGACTTTGGTGTAAAATGGGAGTTGAAAAGTTACCTGTTTATTGATATATTGATCGCTGTCTTTGACTCTGTCATTGAGTATTTATTGATTTTCATCACTTTGACTTAGATGTTAAGTTCATCAGTTTTCCAGTATCTAACAAAGACTTGATTTATAACAGGGTCTAACTTTTTCTTGGCTCTACGATGGACTGATTAACCAGGTATCGACATATCAGCCACACTCGACCTCTATTTTCAGGGTTATTTTTAGATTGGTCACATAGAGTTTAAAATATATTGGGTTGGTCTACGAAAAGACGCTATCGTGTTGCATTATGGGAAGTGTAGTATCTTGTGTTTTGGGTGTTTGACCTGCACTAGAGACTCGAATTCAGCAGATCTCTGTTCCATCGATTTTGATCATTGACTTTTAAGTCTGTCTCTGGCAAGTCCCTCAACTTTACAGAAGCAAAGGACCAAGGTTTTGCTGTAAGCCTTAAAAGTTTATGTTTGCAAGTTCTATCGACTGAACTTTGAATATTTAAGTAGGTCTGTGCTTCAGTGTAGGATGTTACTACTTTTACCTTTACAAAAAAGATTTGTGCACAGTACTTCCTTCACTCTGACATGAATGTGGTTCTCACTTGCGACCAGCCTGAGCTTCACAGAGGAGAAGAGAGGGAAAGAGGAGAGGGAGGGAGGGAAAGAGAGAGAGAGGGAGGGAGGGAAAGAGAGAGAGAGGGAGGGAGGGGGGAAACGGGGCACTGTAGTCCTGAATAGCAGGGTGTTTTCAGGCTGCAATGACAGGCTCAGACAGGCAGCCGCTCTAATGACCTCTGACGCCAGGCCCTGTCTCTCTCAGCAATAACAAACACACACACACACACACACACACACACACACACACACACACACACTCACAGACACTCTCACAGACACTCTCACAGACACACAGAGCCCCACAGGTGAGCTCCACCAGCAGGCTCTCTGTCAGCTGTTAAGAAGAGTCCAGTGTTTTCTTATCAACCCCGGCTGTTCCTGTACGTACATGTAAAACAGACCCAAGAACGACAGCCAGGGCTCGGGTCGGAGACACTTGATGACATCAGCTCGAGACACAAAGGACACTTTTGGTCTCTTATCTCCAAGATAAATACTTTATTTCCCCCCTCTCTCCGTTTAGTCTAAGGTAGATAGCCGGGTGCTTAGTTCCCCCAGCACCCCGTGAGGATGGATTTACGATAAACTCCCCGAGGCTCGGCTCTGACCAACTTCAAAGAACACAGCCCCTCTTGTTTTATGGAAAGCATAGTTTCTCCCCCTCCCTTCCCTTGCCTTCTCTCCTCTCCTCTGTTTATGTCTCTCTTCCCCCAGTGTTGTCTTTTTCCTCCTTTTTTTCTTCTTTCTCCCTGTGTCTAATGAAGGCTAATGACAGGCCACATCCAGTCTGCTCGGGACGGCAGCGATCCTGCTACATTAACGTCGCTGTTTGTCTCAGACGGGACCTTCCAAATTACCGGTTACATTCACTGCTACCGCCAGATAAAACGAGGGAGGAGAGAGGGAGGGAGGGAGTTGGGGTCGGATGGGAAGGACCCAGCAAACTGAAATGGCTCTGAGAGGGGCTCTGTTCATGTTTTTTTCCCCCTCACATATATTTCCCCTCTTTCAAGCTCTCTTAACCCTTGAATGTGTCTTTCATCGAGGTTGGATTTGAGTGCTCGACTGTACGCGTGTTTGAGTCAGAGAGGAAGTCAAAAAATATTGTTGAGCTGTTGACAGGAGCTGCAGCAATTAGGTGATGACCCTAAAAGCACAGGAGACGCTGCGAATCGGGAAAGGAAGCGAAGTTGCAAAAGTAACAGTCAAAATATGTGAAAAGCATTCCTTCTCGTCCATACCCCGTCCCCTCCGCCCCCTCTTTCTTTCCTCTCGCTCTCTCTCTCTCTCTGTCTCTCTCTCTCTCTCTCTGTCTCCCTCTATTTCCCTTGCGCCTGACTGGCTCCCACTTTTCTAGCTGGGAGTAGCTGGGAGCCAGATTTCTGTGGAATAGAGATATGAAAGGGGGAGAGGGACGGCACAGGAGGCACAGTAAAGGGAGACGTGAGAGGGAGGGAGGGAGGAGGCGGAGGGGTTTGGAAACTGGAGCATGGCCAATGCTACACTTCTTTTACGCTCAAGGGGAAACTTTAGATCGGAGAGGCTGGGCTTGTCAACGATTCCGACACCAGGGTTTTAGAGTTAATGGCCTGCGTTGCTTGTCAGCTAAACACCATGTGCTTCAGTGTAAAGAGGGGACGCTTGCGTGAAACTCGCTCCTTGTCTTTGAAGAATATGAATTATGTGATCTCTTTATTTCCTGCAGCACATTGAGGCAAACGGCTATATAGAGATGGAGAGAGAGAGAGAGAGAGAGAGAGAGAGAGAGAGAGAGAGAGAGAGAGAGAGAGAGAGAGAGGGAGAGGATTGGGGCAGTCTGAGAGAGAGAGAGGGAGAGGATTGGGGCAGTCTTTTGACGTCAGTACATTGTTGGCCATGCTGTTACAAAAATACAGCGAGCCAGACAGAAGATAAGCATTTAATGCCTAGACAAATATTGTACTGCGTGTGGACACTTGCCTGCTAGTGTCTGAGTTGCTTCTCTTGTCTGAAGTCCAAGGATTCCAGCATGGTTTTCCTGTATGGCACAAATTAAGGATGACACTTTAGTTTTAGCTCGCGACGAAAGCAAATTCTCTTTTTCCCAAAGCAGATATAAGGAAAAAGATTTGAAGGAGTAACCAAGTTTGAGTGTTCTACATTAAAAGTCCAGGTTGTTATATATTAGGGAATTTATGAGACTGAATTCCCATATATATATATATATATATATATATATATATATATACACACACACACACAAGTGCTGTCAAACAATTACAATTTTTAATCAGATTAATCACAGGATTGCTGTGGATTAATTTTGATTAATCGTGACTTATTATCATTAATTTTTAATCTATATTAATTGTGTTTCATTTTGCATGACTCAAGAAAGAAGGGAATCTATCTGCACTGAACGTGTTTGTAGAAGCTGGGCGACATGTTAGCCAAAGTGCTAGCTGAATCCCAGACTAACGTATGCTTCGCGTTAATGTGGAATTTGAAGCTGGAAGTGCTTTGGTGAACAGAAAAGTCCTTCCTGCAGAGTGTGTCTAATGCTTTATGTCAGTCAACTGTTCCATCTTGGTTTTTTTGTTCTCAAATTTCCCATCGAGAGGACCAACGTGCTGTTTAACATTTTCCATCTATTGGTTGGCTCTGGTGCCTATCACAACATCGCAACATTAACTGTACTTGGACAAACTGCCTGAAATGTGTTGCCAGACTCATTCTGGGCTGTAGATGGATTAATTGCGTTAAAATTTTAATCAGATTAATCATGATGATGGATTAGTCTGCATTAATGCATTCATTTTGACAGTCCTAATATATATGTATGTATATATATATGTGTGTGTGTGTGTGTTTGTTTTTTCTCCTGACATAATAATTAGATTGCTTTGAATTTCTTTTGTGTAAACACCAGTACTCAAACTGAACACTGAATGCTTACCATATAGAGCATCACTTCACATGACTATGACCGTTGGAATGGGAAGTATTTTCTATCACCCAGGTGTCATTTATTCACCTTGTGATAGCGCAGATATTTTCTTCTGTGTCCCGGGTTGATGCTAATATCCACATTTATCCCAAATTTCTGAGTTTAGGTATGAACCTTTGAATATGATGATTGATTCTAGAACAGGAAACACTGCGTTCGGAAGTATCAATATTTCAGTATCGATCCATAAACCACTACCAGTCAGTATCATTTATCTTCTACAACAATTACAGCTGGAAATACTTTTTGACATTAGATTACAGCCTTGATAGAATAAAACAATGTATCAGGAGATGTTTGCTCATTCCACTCTGAAGGTTTCAGGCATGTTAGAAGATTCATCCAGAGTGTTTAACTACTAACTATCCTGGCACCAAATGTATTAAACGGTGCTCCACAGATCTTAGCAACACATGTGTGTGACCGTTGTTATCCTGTGAGAATGACTCAGTTGTTGTTGTTTTTTTATGCCTGTTTCTTCAAAATAAATTCTATAACAAAATACCAGACTTTCATCCTTTCTAGAGCCAGTTCTTGAATTTTTGTATTGCACTGAGCAACTTAACACACTGTGCTTTTTTCATTTAGTTTTATAGAACTATTGGCTTTATCCTCAGTCCATTTTGAGGTTATTATCCACCACTTTCTAATTACAGCTACCTTTTACTCTTACACCTTGAGATTGGACTTGAAGTTATTATAATTTGGGACATTGTTTATGGAAAAATATGTACCAGCAGAGAAACATTGATGCTGTGGGACAAAGCATTTGGAAAAAAACATTATAGTAACTATTATTTAAACCAAAAACAAGAATCATGAGAGGAGCACTAAATACTTGTCTGTATTGTCCATCCATCCATCCATTGTCTGAGCCCGCTTTATCCTCACTAGGGTCACGGGGGTCGCTGGAGCCTATCCCAGCCA
>JAPQRP010000005.1:55344062-55354696 GCA_037367295.1 Apogon hyalosoma
ATATATATGACTCTGAACGACCACACAAGAATTCCTGTGTATATGCACAAATGGTGGCAAATAAACTTCTGAATCTTGAATCAGACAAAAAGAAAGAAAACCCAAAAATGAATTATAAAATTAAATATAGAGAGAAAAGTAAGACATTTGATATCTATATAAATATTTATAGAAATGTAGGATTAGAATTAAAATTCATTCATTCATCCTCTGAACCCACTTTACCCTCACTAGGGTTGTGGGGGGTGCTGGAGCCTATCCTAGCTACCTATGGGCGAAGGTAGAATTAAAATGAAATATTATTTACATTGAACCCACTTATTGCATCTCCAGCCTTTAAGTGTCTGTGCGTTGCATTGCATGTCTTCATCAGCTGAAAGGAAACGGTAAAGGGTGAAGGAAAGAAAGAATAATACTAGTCTTGTCCATTGATGCTGTACCTAAAAACAGGGCCCTCCAAATGTGTATGATATCTGTCAATATCAAAGATGACTTGCGTAAAATCACGATAAAAGTCAAATCATTATGTAGGATTGGAATGAATCAAACTGTAGACAAATGTTCCGTGGCCCCTGGAAGAAGATGAGTTTGACACCCCTGGTATAGACGCTCATGAACATTTCTCAAATATGTGTGCCTGTTCTGTAAACATGACTACCTGTTGTCATCATGTCAGAGGAGAAAACCTACATAAGGATAACAGAACACTGCAAGCATGTCAATACAGTCAGGCTACGAGTGGCTGGAGAATCAAACCGTGTGCTCTTCCATCGACCTGTCATAAAATAATAATGAGTGTTTTTGAGAAAGTGGGAAGAAGCTGATCACCTTGAGTGAGAAAGGATGTATGTTGTTACCAAGACAACAAGGCATCTAAACACCTACAGCTCCTGAGGAAAAGAAAGACGCGATATGATGGTGGTGGCTCCTGAACGCCAGTGTGTTGGTTTTGTTTGTTCTTGGATTGTAAACACACACACACACACACACCAGTTCACAAACGCACAAGTGGCTTCTTGAGGTGTGTGTGTGTGTGTGTTTGTGTGCGTGTGTGTGTGTGTGTGTGCTTAGCATTCACAGCCACAGACGGCGAGTCATTCTGTGAAGAAGCGTGGCATCGCTGTGCCGACAACAAATAATGTCGCTATTGTAGTGCCCAGTGCCGCCAATCTCGGCGTCAGCCCCAGTGTCTCCGAGAGAGGCCTCTGATCGGCTGAATGGCACAATGAATAGGCTTTTGTCTGCAGGCCTCAAGTCTGAAGTGCAGCCACAGAGGCTTGGACACACACACACATGCACACGCACACACACACACATACACAGACACACACACTGCTGTAACATCAACTCATCTGCCGGATACTGTTGTTAGGGTAGAGGTCACACTGAAACACAGGCTACATTAAGCACAGCCTTCACTAACACACACACACACACACGCACGCACGCACACACACACACACAGATGCACAGATATGAGACTCGGGGAGATGGATAATTAAATAGGTGAAAGATGCTCTAGCCCACACATCATAATTATCATATATATTGTATTGGCATTTCACTCCTGGCTCAATGTCAAAAAAGGCAGATATTTAATGAAAATCAGAGGCTCTTAACTGTAGAGTTCCAGGCCATACAGAGCAGACACCGTGTATCATCTCTGATCTCATTAAGCATGTTATTATTGTCGTAAATGAGCAGTAATATACGTTGTTACCTCGGGGAGTCATAAACATGCTGTAATGGAAATTCAACGCTTCACTACAAATCTCATCTTTAATGTGGGTTTATTGAAAGGCTTTGGCCTGGTTAACAATACAACAGGCTTCTTCAAAATATGCCCCTTTTCCCCACCTCTGTGACACTGTGAAAATTTAATTTGAGGGACAAAATTTTTCTGTTAACTTTGCTGCCCTTGCAAAGTGCCCTTGTTCTGAAAACATTATAATGTAAAACATGGACGGATGCACAGAGGGACAGTGTAACAACAGCACAACACACAATACAAATAGAATATAAGAACAGACAAGAGTAGGATATAGAACACAAGAGCAAACACTATACACTATACATAATAAAACAGAAGAATGAAAAAGAGCTGGGTGAAAACCTGGATAATAACTGTAATGTGCCAAAATAAAACAGCAGAGTGCAACACACACACACACACACACACGCACACATATACAGAGTATACATACAACATACATACAACAAAGTACAGATACTTTGTTACCTTAGTTAAGCAGAAATGCTGGTTGTCTAATTCTTTTTCAGCTGACATTTTACTTCTACTCCTTACATTTTCACATAATTATCTGAACTTTCTACTCCTTCCATTCTAAAAATAGCCTCATTACTCCTATTTAATTTCAGCTTGTTTTCATTCCAGCTTGCCATTGTTCAAATAAAAAAAAAACTATCCAGACAAATCATTCCATTCAGGATAGAATGAATTTGATTGTGGTTGGATAAAAGTATAAACATATACCATTCAATGGGCATATATGCAGCTGAAACAAGTAGCCTAGTGCATGTTTCAATATTAACATTATAGTCATTATGTCCTTTAGAAAAATGTTTTTTGGTGAGGTGGGGTAGTGCACTATATGTCCCTGTGGCATCACCTAAGCTTTTGTCCTAATGACATTTTTTCCCCTTACATTTACTTTTATACTTTAAGTAGTTTTGAAACCAGTACTTTTACACTATTACTGGAGTAAAAAGCTTGAGTTGACACTTCAGCTTCTACAGAAGTCTGTTTAAACCCTAGTATCTATACTTCTACCTGAGGAATGAATGGGAATGCTTTTGGATACTTCTGTGTATATAAGTAAGTAAATAAATAAATAAATATATAGCAGGGAAAGAGAAGTAGAGGTTTTTGTTGTTGCCTTCTGTCTTTCTGTCCCTAAGGCCTGTGTAAGATATATAGAGGAAAAAATAAAAAGACAACATATATTTGTGCGTGTGTGCTGTGGGCATCTTTGCACTGAAGGAACACATTTTTTTGTCAGTACAGCGACACAATGAAGCATTCATGGTCGGAAAACCAAATATCCAGAGAGCTGACGCCAAAGGCCACTACCCCCCTGGACCGACTGTGGTTTTCTGCACCACATGACTAATAGGGAAACCCGCTGACCGCATGGTGACATCAGCCAGCGCCAGTCGAGGTGCACATGCAGCGTCTGAGCGTCGGCTGAGACCCCGGCCTCCCCTGCAGAGTGTGTGACAGGCTCAGGGGTCAGTGTGTCGCCCATGTGTAGGAGGACGTCGATAGAGTCATGCAGTCAGATGGAGCCAGTCAGAGTTTGCTCAGCTAAGTGTCGTCCATATTTCCCAAAAGGCATCAGGGTGTTTTGTTTTTCCTTTTATTGTCATGTGAGCAGTTGTGGGATGCAGAGATGATCAAAATGATAGAAAGAAGAAGCTTCTGGGAGAAAAAAATATCACCTGTACCTATTTCTCCACAGGTTTGTGGAGGGGTTGAGCATTGTAATGGCTTTGTGTTGTTATAATACTATACTATTTTTGCTTAATTTTGGAATTATTGCAAAAATTAGAAAATAGCTCGAAGCAAACACAATTATCTACTCCTTGGAGTTAACATGAACTTTCAGGTTTTCAAGGGTTTTTTTTTTCTTCTTCATCTTAGATCAGAGATGTCAGACTCATTTTCTTTCAGGTTCCACATTCAGCCCAGTTTGATCTCATGTGGGTCAGACCAGTAAAATAATAGCACAATAGCATAGAAATAATGACAACTCCAAATCTGGTGCAAAAATAAAAGATTAAATTATAAAAATATTTACATTCACAAACTATCCAAACAAAAAAGATGTGAATAACATGATAATGAAGTCAACCTTAACTTCTCATTTTTACATGTGCATCATGGATCGGATCTACAAAAACACAAAACCTTTACCCCTGTCTTAGGTGGTGTTAAAAAATGTAACTCATAAACTGCAGCACATTTCAACTTAAAATGAACAGGATTAATGCCAAACTCACATCCACTCCACCACAATATGAGGCCAAAGTCTGGGGCTGTGTTTTAAAGATGATGGAGTTGGAATTATCAGGCCTGATGGATCTGATATAAGGACATAAGAGACTGCGATCTTTTCTACATGGGATGTGATATTCAGCCTAAAACTCATTTCATCTAACTTTTGTGTTTAAAGTTACTCTAAAATCAGACTTTTTTTAAACAAAAAACGCCTGAAAAAGTTGTAAATGTTCATTGACAGTGGTAAACGGTTGAATTCAAGAGGATGTCCAGACTCCCTCTAAACAGAACCAGGTCTTCTGAGTTTATGCCGTACATATCTGACAGTTTTCTCCTTCATGGCCTTTCAGTAAGAAGATGACACCACTGTACAAGAGAGTAAACATCTGTTAAACAGTGAAACAAAGTCAGACTGGATAACCTACTGAGCCTCAGCAGGTCAAGGTCAAATTTATTTCTATAGCACATTTAAAACAACCCAAAGTGCCCACAATGCTGTACAAAGTTGTAGTTAAAAATACAAGATGTGATAAAACTAGTAAAAATGAGAATGAATATAAGATAAAACTGATGAAAACAGATACACAATAATAGAATAAAGAGCATCTAAAACACAACCAGAAGATAAAATAAAAGTCACACACTTGTATTAAAAGCCAAAGCAAATCGGTAAGTCTTTAAAAAAGATTTAAAGTACTTAATGGACTGTGCACATGTGATCTGTTGGGTCAGAGTGTTCCAGAACCTCAGACCTGAACAGAAAAGACTCTGTCACCTTTAGTCTTCAGGTGGGTTTTTGGCACATCTGAGGTCAGGTGATTTGAAGACGGTGTTTCTCTGGTCAGAGCGCACATAGTTAAACGCTCTGAAAGGTATGGGGGTGGCAAACATTCCATTAAACTGGATTCTGTAAATAACAGAAAGCCACTACAGGGGGGATGTGGTCCAGTCTTCTGGTTCCAGACAGAAGACCAGTGGACACAGGACTGGTCCATCCCATAATACAATGAAGTGCAGTAGTCTAGTCAAGAGGAGATAAACATGTGAACAACATGCTCGAAGTGGCTGATAGGGAGGTAAACACAACTCTGTCCTGTCACACGTCACCTGTTTTAACCGTGTTGTAAAGGTCACAGTCTTGTTGTTTTCTGTTATCGAGTCCAACTGAAACTACACTGCAACAAAGACATATGTTTATTATCCAGGTACCTGAATCTAGTTAGACTGTGTCCACACTAATACTGGTGTTATACAACGCACACTCTCTCACAATAATAATAATAATAATAATAATTATTATTATTATTACTATTTATTACTATTACTTATTCTACTTATTACTTATATCATTGTTACGACTACTAATATTGTTATGACTTTACTGTAACTTTTATTGTTTGATATACATATTGTTATTTGTTGTTTTTACTAGTACTTTCCAATGTGCAACTGCCAGTTTTTTCCACTACATTTAAAAAAAAAAAAAAATTGGAGTTATTGTATCACTGTTTTCTTATATTTCTTATACGTGTGCATTCAGTGTTGTTGGAGCCTCAATTTCCTGAGGGCTCTGCCCAAAGGATCAATAAAATTCTATCTAATCTAATCTAATCTAACCTAATCTAATCTAATCTAATCTAATCTAATTTTATCTAATCTAATCTAGACAGTGTATACTATTATATACAGGTACTTGACTAAACTGAGCCTTTTTGAAAAAATATCTGATTCATTTGATCATGTAGGGATCAATATCATTTCAATAGCAATACCAGTTTTAGGGTCTGGACATACCTAACAGTGAATATTTACATTTGTTGACGTTATCCAACATCAGACTCAGAATGTAAGGCATCTTTTCATTAGTGGCAGTGGCAGATATTTATTCTACTGTGTTATTTTAATAAATTTTTCATACATTTGTATGTTTCAATCTGTGTTCATTCAAAGGTCATGTGATGAAGAACTGAACATTAACTGCTAGGTTTACCTACATTTATATATTTACATTTATATCATGCATATTTCTTTGTTTCCTAGGAAAAAGTGAGTATAAATAACAACAAAGGCATAATAGACAGTAAATAACATCTGAAAATAGCACTGTCATTAACTCTGTCCAAAACTCATTTTAATTATCCAATCATCGCATCCTTAATCAATATGGTATTGGTGTGTACTAGTACTAGGTCTTAATCTAGTACACTAATCTTTTTGTGGCTTCTTAACGACAGTACTTTGCATTTCATGCTCAGCCCTAATCTTACATATCAACTACTCATTCATTTTACATTTTCTTAACCCTCTGAATGTTCTATTTTGATCATGATGTCACAACTTTTTTTAAATGCAAAAAACACAATTGATTTAGATTTTTTTCCCCCTCAAAATACTACCTAAAAATTGGATTACCTATTATCTGATTTTTGCAACCTGGCATATGTCAATGATTAACAGCAACACTGGTTAATTTGCATTATTATTATTTTTTGTGCTAGGTTTTAATTTGTGTTCATTCAAAGGTAATGATATGAAGAACTGAAAGTTAACTGGTTAAGTTTACCTATATTTATATCTATATAACGTATAGTTCTTTGTTTCCTAGGACAAATGGAGTACAAATAAGAACAAAGGCATAATAAAGAAACAGAAAATATCATCTGAAAATAGCACTGACATTGGCTATAGTCCAAACTGTGATTTTAATTATTCAATCAGTGCATCCCTAATCAATATGGCGTTGTTGTGTACTAGTACCAGGTCTAAATCTAGGACACTAATCTTTTTGTGGCTTCTTAGCAATAGTACTTTGCATTAGATGGGCATGACTGCAAAATGCTAATGACACACTCCTTGTAGATCATCTGTGTTTCCTGTCAGTATCAAATATGTTTTCCCTTTCATACACATCAGCGTGGTCGACACTCACAGGCTTCGGCGCTGAATGAGTTGACAGATGCTTCGCTGCTGCACCAACAGTATGTTACTAGGAGACTGGAGATGCACACATGTACAGATGAACACTGTACCTAATATTTGTGTTTGTGTGAGTGGCATCTGCTTGTAGGAGCCAAGTGAGCAAGTCATAGTTAATATTAAAGTTAAAAAAGGAATAGGGAGCACATGAAACAGAGGGGGTGGGTGAGAAGATGAAGGTGAAAAGAACACAGAGAAAGCAACTCTTTCATTGTTGGATGTACTGAGAGATAAAAGACTTGAAAGCAATTAACCTGCTGGAGTGGAGCAGACAGAAATAATGAAGACATTCTGAATAATTCACACATTGGCCAATTGTTTTGTGTTATTAATTCACTTTTGCTGTTCTTTTGTTCACACACTTCAAAGCTCACCCAGTACAAGTAAACTGGAAATGTTATGCGATTCGCTTGCAACAATACCCTTAATTAACTAAATTAACTGTGCTCTCAGTTCACTGTAATTATGATGCCTATTCTCTCGCTGTTGTCCTTGAGCTTCGGCACCTTCATTAACAGTCTCTCTAATACTGGATATTACTAGCATGTGTTTACAAGGTCTCTGACTCATACTAGAAATCAGTCATATCTTAAAATACAAGAACAATGGGTTCTTCTATCTAGTTCTGTGAGTTTAAATCTAAACAGAATATTCTGCCTCAGAACAAGAATTTGCGACAGGCTTTACAACATTAATCACTCGCTTATTTGCTTAGTTCTGGTCATAACAAGGAAAGCAGAATGAAAACAGAATATTCAAAGGGCGCTTCACTATCTATCTCATTTAGTTTGGAATTATATACTTTGCACTTAATGTGAATCAAATATGCAGATTTGAAATCTTCTTCATACCATGCTGTGAAAAAGCAACTGGTCTAAACAAGCGGTGTTACGCTGCGTTTCCACTATGTGGTACCAACTCAACTCGCTTCGACTCGACTTGACCTTTTTGCGTTTCCGTTACATAAAAGAACCTGGAATCTGGTACCTGGAACTATTTTTTTAGTACTTGCTTGGGCGAGATTTCAAAATGGTTGATGAGATGCTAAAATGTGACATGTAAACACTGCAGACCACTGACTGGTCAGAGAGTTGTGACCTGCCATTTAAAGAAAAACAAATCCAGAAGTTTACTGTAGATATACCAGTAGGCTAATCCATGATGACAGCCTGCAAAACGGCACCGTGGACGGTCGAAGAGGTTCAGTCATTTCTGTCCTTGGTGGCCGATGAAAAGATTCAGCATCAGCTTGACGGGGCAACGCGTAATGAGCGAGTTTATCAGCAACTCTCTGAGCAGACCGAAGTTACACGCCGCGTCAATACGATGACCAGGTACTCTAAAGTCTGTAGTATCCTGTAATGGAAACGGTCTCCAGGAATAGCACCTGGTACCTGAGTCGAGCTGGTACCACGTAGTGGAAAAGTGGCATTAGTCAGGAGACACCTGTTGGATAATTCACAGGAAGTTCTGCAAGGCTATCATGTGGGGGAAAAAACAAGAAAAACAAATGGGAGATGGAAGGATTAAAAAAAGTGGGCAAATTAACAAGATGCCAGTGTCAGATATACAAGCATCTATAAAGGGAACGCAGCGCACTTGAATGACACCAGCATAATCCAATCTATATGATGTCAAAAAAATGATAAATACAGTATATACAATCATTGGTTCGGACTGAAAATGCCCATTGTGTTGTACAGCTATCAAACGATGGCAAAACAGAAGTGACCTGGCTGGGAAGGACAACTATATGAGGAGGATGACCTCACAGATTTCCTCATTATCACTCAAACCAAGACCCTGGTCAGCCCCAACACTAGACTGTGTCTGTATGTGCTCAGTGTTCAGTTGTGAGTGGATGGCATCACTCAGGATGTTTGTTAAAGTGTACCTGTACTGCTTACAACATTAATTGTGCTTTGTATATTACTCATAAGCAAGAGAGGTGCGAATTCGGTAAAAATATCACCATAAATGCACCACACAGGAACTTTTTATTATATGAATTACGGGTGGGGGCAGAACCTATAGGGAGCAGCCATTGCTGTCCAGAAGTGACAGAGGCTACCAGTCACTGGTTCTGGCTGATGGAGTGTGAGTAAACAAGCAGCAGATTGAGTGGGAAGCATGTGTTTATGCAGCCGTAAACTTTGCAATCCACCATTGTCCTAGAGACGTGACCCAGCACCGGCCGATAATGTGTCATCTTAGACCGGTGTCTGCTGCACGGGGTCAGTGACCAGTCCGTCACAGCGCAGGTAATCGGACAACTCAAGCTTTCATCACTACTGGCGCTGGAACAGCCAGTGAAGGAGGCAATATGTTTCTGACCATGACCGGCTGATGGAGCAGTGACTTAGGGTGTTTTCACACCTGGTATCCGATCAGTGTCGTACCTGGATACGCTCCCACCTTTCCCGCAGATGTTACGTTCACAAGCACGTACCGAGTACAAGTTGGTGTTACAGGGCCGAAACAATAGGTAGCGGTGTGGAAAGAATTCTGTCGCTCTCCTACAAATGCGGAAGTAGAAAGAAGACAAGCCCTTACATCATCAACCAAGTGACTGTTCTGTTCATTTGTCTACAATGGCGGCAAGACAGGCCATACTTTTCTGTCTATCAGCCTGTTTGAGGGAAAGTGAAGAAGAGCGACCTTCGTTGTCTCTGATATATCACCGAGTGATTCCGTCGATAAGGCTCCTTTTTCAGGAGACAACAGGAGCGCCAACTACGGTCTTGTGGTGATTAGGACACGTCCGTTCTCGGGCACAAATCGCTTTCACTTCCGCAATGTACCGCACTGGAGTCCACGCAGTCCGTATCCAGGACTACCTTCTCAGCTGGACTCGGGTACGGTACTCGCGCACGGAACGTTTGCAATGACATTGTTAAAATTAAGCGGACTTTGGGGTCCAATGTACTTGGATACAGAATCAGATACACAGTGTGAAAACACCCTTAGTACTCACACATACTTGACAATGGGCTTGGATGTACCTGATGAAACCACTAGTATTGCACGTGGTCTTTTGAAATAGCTAACAATGAAAATTCACTACAGGTACCCTTTACGACCAGGTCTGACCAGGGCCTAAGATTTGATGGACTTTGTATCTTAAGGAAAATGAGACATGAACCATCCTGAGTAGTTTCCATTGCAGAAAAAAATAATTCAAGCAACACCATGGAATGGGGTCCTCCGAAAGTCAAGAAACAGCTTTGTCTGTAACAACTGTCATAAAATCTGTATCTCGGTAATACTCACGCATTTGTTGACAAGCCACTGGTGTCGGCAAACTTCCTGAGGGAAACAATTAATGCACGTTCAGCCATGTCTTCAGGCCAAGTAAAGCAGCCTGACAGCATTTTATACAAACATTATTGTTTTATTTTTTTAAATATCAGAAACGAAAAAATGACAAATGAACAGATCTATAGAACAGTCTACACCGGCTTGATAAAACTGCGGAAGGCTACTGCTTGAATAACTGGAAGTACGGGCATAAACGGAAGGCTATGATTTCAACAACACGACCTGAAACGTAGTAAACTTAAATGCAGAAGATTTCATAGAAGAATGTATCCTTCCTGGTCCAACAGGAGCAGGTCCAGGTCTGCGTGGGCGGGGCATCCCT
>JAPQRP010000005.1:55408098-55427538 GCA_037367295.1 Apogon hyalosoma
GTACCACAGTGCTTCAGTTTGAACATTTGACAGATAAACAGTACCACAGTGCTTCAGTTTCAGCTTCACAGTTTGTCGTGTCTGTTATGATTGTCTCTATGAACTCACCATATATTTTTTATTTATGAGTTTGTTTTCTTTTTAATTTTTATCAATTACTAGAAATTTCAGGCGACCTCATTTGAATTCCAGGCGACCCCACATGGGGTCCCGGCCCCAAGGTTGAAAAACATGGCTTATGGTGTCACTAACCTGGCTGAGACTTGCCGCTTCCCCCCAGGGCCAGTAGGCAGAAGTATGGTTAACTGGTCACGGGTGAACGGATCAACCATTCTACAGGCAGGAGAGGAGGGTGTGCCAAAATGGACCAATACAAAAGCATGGAGGGATACATGAAGAAAAGTGGCAGAAAATTTTGAAGGAAAAAGCAGGAAGATTTTGCAAATCAGATCAGGAAAGAAAAAAGGGGAAATAAGCAGCAAGACAAAAGGGGAAACAAACAAACAAAAAAAAAAAAGCTCAGTCTGGAGGTGGATCACTACATTGAAACTGCATGCACAGATCTACGGGAAGTAAAGAATGCATTTGGAATTGAAAAAGGCGAACGTGATTATGGGAGGTGGTCAGATGTTCATGATCAATTGCGGGCGTTGCTGTGTGAATGTGGATGTAGATGGAGGACTCGTTGGACCACTGGTTGACCCAGACTGGAGAATCGATTGGCCTGGGGGGAGGGAAGCCTGCGGCCACACAGTCAATAATAACACAGCCAAAGCTTCGGACAGGCCATGACACACTGCTGTAATGGACTGTGGAGGGACACGTTTAAGCCGACACACTATCTGCATCTTCCTAACATTTCCTGTTCTTATTTTAAGACTGAAAATGGCTGAAAAATACAACCAGAGAGAACCAGACAGGCATGAGTGACATGTTTGATGACAGAAAAAAAGTATTAGACCACGTTTGAATTTTCTGGACACATTCAAATATCATAACCATTCATCGGAAGCTGGTCATTAAGGGAAAAAAATGTTCTTACTAATGATAAATGGTAACTGGTCATCATTTCTTTTTCGATCCCAAGTTTAATTTAAAGAAACCAAATTAACCTGATGTCAAAGACAAAACATGAAAAACAAACAAGACACGAATTGGGCCATATGAGAAGTAAATGATTGGAAAAATTACACTCGGAAAAGATGTAACAAGATGAAAATTACACATGAACAGCAGAACATTATTGTGCCGATATCCTTTATTTTGATTCAGTGTTGTGAAAGTATAAAAGCATAAATCTTAAAGAAAGAAAATCTCTCATGATGGTGATATTTATCGTGATACAAAAGTATATCATGATACCACCAATTCTCATTTTGCTGCCCAGCCCTACTTTAAACAATGATTGATTTCGGTTGAAATGCTAAGTGAATTGCAACAAGTTAAAATGGGCTGAAACGTAAAAAGTCTGAGAATAACTAAACAGATCCAATAAATTACGAAACAAAAATGTGAAATATTGAGATAAATTCTATTTCCAATTTTACAACAGACAACAAAACTCGTTTGAGACGCAATTACAATGTACATCAGCTAGATATATGATGCAAAAAGAATCGAGTCGCTTCTTCTTTGTGGGGACAGTTAGGGTTATTTTCAATTGCCAGAAACCTCCAGGAGAAAACACAGCCCTACTCCACCAAGATCCTCAAAACAAGAGGCAAAAAACATTTCAACACCACATCGCACTAATCTAAAAACTAAATAAAGTATTAATGAATTTAGACTTCAATCAAAGATCTTAATACTGAACACACCAAACACTTGTCAAAACACAGTCCCCCAGATGGTCAAGTGGTACAGAGGAATATTTGCGCTTTATTACTGAATAACATTCAATGAATTAACTTGATGTGTGGATTTTTATTGAATATTTTATCACTGCAGATTATCGTTTGTTCATCAATATGAAGGTTTGCTCACAAACCACCAGACGCCCCTGTTATATATTCAGAATACAGCGAAGGATGGTGCTTAAAAGAGGTGCATTTGAGGTTTTTTTTTTTTGTTTTTAATTAATACTTTGAGTAAGTGAAAATATTACTCATGGGTGTACGGAGTGTTGTATTAAAGACTGAAATCAGTATAGTGAAGTTAGTTCAAACTATGGTCATTTTGGTCTTGTCCTCGTGTACATTTGGTGGAACATCACTCACGCCCCTTTGGTTCCAAGCCCTGGATATATAGTCAACATGTGTAATTAGAGTCAGTATGTTTGAGTCATCACAGCCAGAAGATGAAGCAAAACATGGATATTATAGCACATGAATGAAGAATGCCTACACGCGAAACTGAATTAATGAGCTTCACTGCTGCTTGTTTGGTCACCTCGTCATTCTGAAGTAAAAACTGAAAGCTAATCATCCGCAAAAGTGATATGAACATATATGAACTAAAAGTGCGTGTTTTAAATGAAAGAACAAATAGAAGGAGCATGTTAGCTCTGTTGCTGTTTTGGAGCCGCAAGTGGTAAGCAGCACATTCCAGTAAATCACAACTAATTTCAGCCCTGCTTGACGTGCCTACTAAAGTAGAAACACATGCACTACCTCCCCTTTCTTTTCCTTCCTGCCACAGCCAGCCTACACTTTTCTTTTGCTCGGTCTCGCAGTCTCCCTCCGTTTCTCTTTGTTGTGCTTAAATACGATCTCCAAGTTGCACACTGTGTTTTTGCTTATTCCCTTTGCCAAATCAGGATTTATTTCTGTAATTTTTTTTTTTTTTAAATCACTGAAGATGAGGCTTTTTGTCACTGGGCCTTGTTCAGAAATGACAAACGATAATATAGCACGAAAATGAATATCTTTGTTACATTGAACATTTCCTTAAGGCTGCTGGTTGGAATTTTTGCTGCATAACCTGAATAAATTGTGAAATATGTTTGGTAGACAAACAGATTCTCTTAATTTATTCAATGAGCAAATACATTAAGCTTCGCAAATAATTAAATGCAAAACCCAAGATACCTAAAGATAACTTGGATTTGCTGCGGAAAACTTGACGTCTCTTTCTCGTCGTCCCTCTGCTTATTCCCTTAATCATGTCTTCCTCCGCTCATCTTATCCTCTACCTCATTTCTTTCTGACCCCTGTATTTCCATCTCTGCAGGGAAAATACACCCCGTGTTATTGTCTCTCTTCAACGTGGAGGCATGAGATTAATTCTGTTTTCTCAGGCTGTACATGCCCACAATACACAACCACAGAAAAGATTAACCTATAGCTAGTATAAGTTATGATAGCATAGTTTCATGTCCACATATCTGTAAAAACAAAGACTTTTTATGCATTATGGTCACAGTTTTATAGTGTATAACACATTGTACCTTGTGCTGCAGAGAGTTCTACCTTGAGAAATTAATAAAGATGTTGAAACATTCAATAGGATACGCTAGCATGACCATGGAGGGAAAATAGCTGTGTCTTGAAGCAGTGTGTACAAGAAACTGGTAGGGTCTCCTGTTAACATTTTCAGTTCATTAAAAATAAATAGCTGGTCCAAGTTAATCATTTTATTCTTTTCCTTTTTCCAGGCCTGTGCAGCACCCATCACACAAATACACACAAACACAATAGCTCTGGTCAGAACCAATTATTCCCTGTGCTTAAAAACAAGGATGAAAGTGTTTTTGTCCATTTGGTACAGCGAAAAATTTCCTCTTTTTAACCACAAATACAACCCAAATATTTTCTCTTTGCCTTGTCTCTTAGCAACTGAAGAACAGTTTTCCAGTGACATCAGGGCAGAGAGCGGGAGAATGAGAGGCAGCTACATTTTTTTTTTTCTTTTAAGGACATTTTTTCAATGAATTTCAGCATGGGTGAAATGACATTTTACAATGTGCACAAGTATAAGAGCCCCGCCAGTGCAAAGCTGAGTACAATTGTGTTTCTTTGTTTGTTGCAAGTAAATTCATAATTAGTGAAAAGAAAAGTAAGTTTTAGCGTTTTGGACTAACACCAGTGATTGATGAGTGTGTGCAGCCAACTTTGTTGAGTGACATATTAAACAAGAAAAAGCCTTGAATGTCTCCTTAGTGTTTTGTTTTTTTTTCTTTTTCCTAACTGCAGTGAAGTGTGGAGCCTGCATTCCTGTCTTGACATTGCTTTGGCTGGGAAGAGATGTTAAGGCTATAGGACTGGCTGACATCAACACAGACAGAAAAAAAAAACCCATTCCGTTTCACTGAGGTATGTGTGTGTATATATGTGTGTGTGTGTGTGTAAAAGCTTGCATGCGTCATTACCGTCGGTCATTCCTCCTGCGTCGGAAAAGCTTTTTGGTGTGCGCGATCTCAGCCTCATTAGGAAGGGGTGGGAAGACCTGTTAAGAGGAAACATAACGGAAAAGGCCGTTGTTAGGACTGGTCTTTCAGAAGGAACAGAAATGGACAAAAAGGAGCAATTAAAAGTAATGAGCTTGATAAGAGAAGGATGAAACATCAGAGGTGAACATGGAATATGGAGTAGATGAGAAATAGTTTGGTAAAGCTCTGGAGAAAACATGAAGCATGTACATGCACAATATTTGGTTCAAATCAACTATTATGCTGTGTACTTTATTTGTGAAAAATGAGCTAAGACCACCTATCATCCATTAAACATCAGCCCCGCCAATCAAAACAGCACAACCCCTCTTCACTCAGCATCACTATCGGCCGTTACCATAGTTACAGGTGGCCTAGGACCAGTGCTGCATATTTACCAGGTAGTATGTAATGGTAGAGTGATACATACATGCCAGGGACTAACTATAGATTTGTCTGTTTGTGTGCCAAGACTTCATGGTGTAGGCACACACTGGATCTGGTGAGAAGTGTGGATGAAAAAAGAAAAACAAACAAATAAAAAATACCCAGTCGACAGTATTGGTGCCAGTGATCACAATGAAGTAGCAAATTGTTTAAGGTGCAAAAAGTCCTTAGAACTGTAACCCCGTGGATTGTGCAAAAAGATGACCACTGTCCGTTAGGAGGAAGTCTGAGCTGAGGTTGTTGTGGTGTTGTCTGTTGAAAGAGTAGGTTTCGGTTGCTCTTTTTTTCCCTTTGTAATAGTAGAAATCTGTTTTTTTTTCTTCAACACCAATCCTTCTCTCTCTTGGTGGAAGTCGGACACGGTTCTGCTCCGACGTTTGACTTCCAGTAAGAGATAAGTTACAACAACAGTTAAATACAGGCGAGAGAGGAACACAAAGAAAACAAGACAGGGTTTTCAGACCTCACTGCCCTCCTTGGACAGCCATCAAATATGGCAGACTTAAAGATGAAAACATGCTCTCAGTTCTGTATCACCCTCTGGATCAACAACAAATTGATCATGTTGAGAGATACAATGAAGCAGCATGTGTGTGATTTTTTTTCTGACCAATAACCTCCAAGAAAAAGATGGTAAAAGATGTCAAAAAGTTCTCCCAGTGATGAAAAATCCAGACCTGAGGCCGTCGTCAAGTACAGCCCTACGCTGTGTGTGATCATCAAGTCGATATGTGCTATAGTTTTTGAGGTATAGGTTTAGACATACAGGCCAACGGACAAATCTGAGTGCAATCCCCTCATGTGGTGATAGTAATAAGAGTTGAGTCCAGACTGTTGTGTCTAATCCACAATGACATACTGACATTGTGCACATATTGACAGTACATTGTATAGGTGTGGTATTGTCACAGCTTGACTGCATGATCCACAAACACAAAGACACACAGGATTTAAAAAAAAAAAAAAACACCCCAAAGTCAAATGCTCTTTTTTTTATTTTTTTATTTTCAGCATCTTTCTCCACACAAAAAAAAAAAAAAACTAGCTTTAAATTACCCCGTTTTATGCAGCCAAGCTGTACATTCAGACTTCCACAAACACACAGATATTCAAATCAGCTTAAAAGCTTGTTATTTGACACTGCTCTAACCTACTTCTAACTCAAAGAGCCTGCTCAGAGATTGTTAGATTCTGATTGAATCCAGATGTGAGAGACAGAAAGTGCATGAAGGGAGGGAGGAAGGTGGAGGGGGCACTGTATTTGTGTGGCACAGTCAAAAAAAAAAAAAAAAGCACGCAAAGGTGCACTTAACCTGTGTGTTAGTAAAAAGCTTGACTTTGACCTGAAATATTTAGGGGACTTCATGTAAAAAAGCTTTAAGTATTAATATCCGACTTTCAGCTTTTCTCCAGATTTTAACTATTTGCCACTGGAAAAGTCTGACAGCGAGAAAAAAAAGTAGGTGGAGATGTAAAAAGAAAGAAACAGAGGGATGGTTGCATGTTTGGCTACTGTAGTTTTCCTCTAGGATATCATTAGCTGTAATTCTGCCTTCAAATGGTAACCAGATGACAGCAAGCGCATACACATACACACAAGAATGCCCTGATAGTTAATAGTCGGCTTCTAAACTGGAAAAACTGGTTTTGAGGGTAAATAATCACTCAAAAAGATTAAAATCACTCCCATTTCCATGCACATTTATTAACTAGGCTCATGCCGTCGGAAGTGACGGCTAGGGGTATATTCCCGAACGCCCCCAATCCTTAATAATATCATGACGTGAGGCATCCCCAGGTCATGACCTTTCATTTGCACTTGATTTGAAGTCAATCAGACAAATAGTTCCAGAGATATGAACAAAAGAGTGTTTAGTGATTTTTAAACTTTTGAGCGGCCCCTTGTGGCCAATCTAGAAATGGTAAATTGTCCAAAATCAAATCCGTTCTTCCTCTCCATGATATTCACTGATATGGAAGATGTGGAATTTCTAAACTGAATATCTTTCAAGTTATCATGTTAACACGAAGGATATCCAGTGGCGGCAGTCGGACCAAAAACATAATATCCCCAACACTCTGTTTGGGGATATAATTACTTTGAATTTGTCGTTCAGTGATTCCAATTGATTTATTTAAGCATTTTCTTCTTTGGCTAAGACGTTCCACTCAACAGTTATACAGTTTCTAAGGGCATTGAAGACATGCATAATGCAATATCGAGTTTGCATGTTTTCCCCGTGTATGCATGGGTTCTCTACAGGTACTCCAGCTTCCTCCCACCATCCAAAGACAGGTGCTGATAGGTTAAGTGGTTAATCTAAATTTCCCATAGGTGAGAATGTGAAAGTGATTGGTTGTTTGTCTCTGTCAGCCCTGTGATGAACTGCCAACTTGTCCAGGGTGTACCCCGCCTTCGCCCATAAGTAGCTGGGATAGGCTCCAGTGACCCTAGTGAGGATGAAGCAGGTTCAGATGATGAATGAGTAATGTAATATCATTGTAAAAATCTAGCCTATATGAAAAATTCTATCACCTGATCACATTGTTCAAGGGTGTCAAACTCATTGTAGTTCAGGGGCCACATTCAGCCTAATATAATCTCAAGTGGGCCGGAGCAGTAAAATAATAAAAGTGAAAAACGTCAAATTACATTATGAAAATGTTTACATCTACAAACTATCTTTTAAAAATGTGAATAACTGAACACCCTGAAATTTCTTAAAACAAGTAAATACAATTTTAATAATATTATGCTTCTGCTTATCATTTACACAAGTGCTTTACAACTTATATATCACACTTGATTTATAAATGCACAAAAAATTTAATAATAGGCAGAATATTGTTAAAATTATTATATGTATTTATATTTATATATTTAATTAATTATTATAATGTGTTCATGGTATTCACATTTTTGTGAAAGGCTAGTTTGTAAATATATGCATTTTCATGTTATTTCACTTTTTTGCACTAAAACAAAGACACAAATTTGGAGTTTTTATTCCTTATAGGTTATTATGATTGTATTTTACTAGTCCAATCCACTTCAGACCAAAGTAGAGCTTTATATGGCCCCTAAAATAAAACAAATGGTTATTGGTATCTTCAGTGTAATTTAGCATTTCACAAATTCATCCCATGGGCTGGATTGGACCCTTTGGTGGGCTGGTTTTGGCCCCCAGGCTGTATGTTTGATATCCCTGTCATAGATGACAGATAGATGTTCATTTCAGTTCAGATCTGTTGACTGTGAAGGCCATAGATGCAGAGGAGTCGCATCATTTTCCTCCCCATGGCAGATAATGTGCAAGTCAGCGTGTTTATCCATCTGTCAGTCAGTCATGAGTAACATTTCTGGAGCTTAACTAAGAACCCATTGAATACTTTCCTACCAGACTTGCTTCGATTTTTCTGTTATATGTTGAAGTTGCTCTCTTTGCTGTTTTGCGTATGCTCCATCCGTCTTTTTTGTTTGCCATCATCTGGTTTCCGCTTCACAGAGATTACATTTTCTATATAGGTTGTTGACTGATTCATGGTCCCATTTTTGGAAACTACTTTTCACTTTTGTGGGGACCACTGGCATATGCCATCCTCTGATGACATGTGACATACAAAAATGTATCGCTTTACATTGTTTTTTGCATCAAGTATCCAGTCAGTCACATTTGCAGAAGTTCAGCAGTGTAAGAACTAAACTACACTGTTGGTTGGAAACATGTATATGTTTATGGCTGTATGTTATAAATGAGGCAAAACAATCAGCACAACTAATGTTATCTACAGATTTGGCAGAGCAATTAGTTATGTAAGACAGTTAACAAATTTAACAATTTAAAAAAAAAAACGTGTAATTAAATGACAGCTAGGTGGTCAGTATTTTGGTGATTTGAAAAGGGTTTTTGTCTGAATTTGTTGTTTTGGGCAAAAAGCTTTTATATAGAGCAAATTTATTGTGTTGCACCTTCTTTTGGAGCATTTTTAAACAACATGCATCAGCAAAGCCATTGGAAAAAAATTGCAAGATATAAAGATAGTGCTATCTCTGTATACGGATGCTTCTCTGAAACTGGTCCCTAAAAACATGACATGGGGACTAAAAGTTCAAACCAGATATAGACTAATGTTATGAAGCAAGTTTGGAAGCACTTTGGGTCTATTTCAAAAATAAATATTTACTGAGATAAAAGAGAAACAATTTTTCCAGATAAAACACATTTTTATAGTTTTTAAAATTAATTTTATAAAAAATGTCGGCATGTAACACGACACAAAAATTACGCACTACAGTTTTTTTGAATATCTTTTTATTCTCTCACAGGTACATTTTGGGAATCAAACTAATTATGCAAGGCAGAGTGTTTCACAAAAATTACAGCTGTTGCAAAATCACTGGCGATTTATTTGTGTTTAAATGGGCAGGTTCTGCATGTAAGTTCTGCAAATTCATGAAAACCCGCAAGTCTGGATTAGAAAAACCACTAGGATCGTCAAATTTAACACAGTATCTTTATTTATAGTGGTATATAAAACCATTTCAAATGATGATTTCCAGATTAAATGCCCTGACACCTAGGTAGTGTTTCGTGTCCCAATTTTAGTCCTATTTTTGGCTCCAATATTTTATTAATAATTCAATAATTTTGGGATGGCTCAGAGCAAGAGTATAATTATTTTGCATTTATCTGAGGTCATCATGAGGTAAATCCAGGGTGGAAATATGTCTACATTTCTTTTATTATTGGGTCTAAAAAGCTGGAAAAGTGCCAGATACCAAAATGAACCCAGTTTCATAGAAGCACCCAGATAGATGTGAATCAATATGCTTTGCTTGAAAGCAATAAAAAGTGAGTTACAACATTTAAAGTAATTTCAGTAAAATAGGTACACTTATTTGTTAAATCTGCCTTGTAATCTGTAACCTATTACCGAGGTAACCTTCTCTACAGTGATTACTATTCTGATGATCTGCACATACTCAGCTACAAATATCACATCAAATTGCACTTAATTAACACTTCATGTGTTTTCAAGGACTGGAAGAATGTCTCATTTCTTTTGATCACCATACAATGGATCCATGAGAGTATTTTAGGTTCAGTCCACAACCTTGAGTCTTTTAGTTTTGTCCTTGACAGGGTGAGTGCTTTTAAAAGAGTCTGTCGGTGAATTAGGACATGGCCACAGATTTTAATCAGCTCATGTAAAACAGACCACTCCTGCATCACAAGCCTGTCGTCAAGTGATGAGATATCATCACTTTTCTCAAGTCACTGCTGCTGGCGGCGTGATTAGTCGTCTAAGAGCACTATCAGCCCGGTCTCTTTGAACGCTGTCACACAAACCACACACACAGAAAAACACACATGTACTCTCGTCCTGGACCCCGGGGATATCGCCCTATGCAGCTTGATCCAATAGCAGCACACGTGAGAGGGCAGTAGGGTCGGCGGTAGGTATCTGGTTGGTCCATCGATCACTGTAAGCTGATGCTCTTATGACATTGTTCTGCAGTGGTGTACTCCGGCTCAGTCTGAGGCCAAGCAACCTTTTTTTTTTTTTCTGATCCTCTATTACCTCTTGTCCTCACTATCACCACTTTCTCTGTCACTCAATATGTTTGTTGTCTGGCTGTCTCTTTCCTCACTGTTTTTTTATGACCTGACTCTTGTACTCTAATATCACTCTTGCCTGTGAACTCTCCCCTGCAGCATCCCAGACCTCAGTGTACCAGTCTGTTCCTCTTTCGTCTTTCACACACATGCTCTTATCCCTTGAAGTTTTCCCTTTGTAAGTACTGTGTCCCCCAGAGCTCTGTCCTCTCCGGGGTGCAGCAGAGCAGTCACCAGGCTGATTATGCTCTATCTCTCAACCTCTTTGCCCTCTTTGTTCGTCTGGACCACACTGCCAGCGCCCAGACTAATCCTCTCTTTGTTCAAGGCTCTCTCATTTAACTCGGACTAAAATTGCACATTGCATCACATGCGACTCCAAGGCACGGCTGAAAATACTTCAAAATCAGATCTCTTTGGTTTTCTGCAGAAATATTTCCAAACATACACTACACGACACATGCCAGAAAAACAATACAGCATCCCTACCATTATATTCATTCACTGTGTGCAGATTCCTGCTTGTGTCTGATTAGATTAGGTCTTTGGAAGTTGCTGAGCCAGGGTTTCCACCGCAATGTAATTAGCACGCTGTTATTTATAATTGTCTTGAGAAAAGGTGTGCAGAGTGAAGCTGAGCTTCCCTCACCGCTCACTGTGTAATGACAAATTGGTTTCCTCGGCTTCCTTAGACGTGCAGCTCTGCTGTTAACCTCTAGGGAGCAGTGTAACCAAACATGGTCGTCAGGCTATTCAGACTGATGAATAGGAGCCTTTTACCTCTGAGTTTGCAAGATATTAACAAGGTTTTACCCGGTAGAAGCACATTTATAATTAAAATATACTAAGTACATAGAATACAGCATGGTATTTGAAGAAAATTAGTAAAGCACAGTATTTGGGTTATATCAAAATTACAATTATGGCTAGCAACAAGAAGAGGAAATTAAAAAGTACTAAAATATGCAGTTCCATCCATCCATTGCTTTCCACTTCATATGCTCGAGCCTACGGCTTTCATGCCTCTGACATAAACGAACATACATGTTTGGTACAGACTTGATCATAATTGTCATGTTAATATTTTGTTTCAATGAAAATGAAATGAAATGAACAATTACCATTCCTGCTAAAACCATGTCTTTCATCACCATTGGAATATGATTTTTCTTTCCATATTGTTGTGCTCCACCCAGCGTTTTTCTGGGTCACTGAAAAGAAGACATGGTAATGTCAATATGTATACATAA
Organism: Apogon hyalosoma; assembly: GCA_037367295.1. Classification (NCBI taxonomy): domain Eukaryota; kingdom Metazoa; phylum Chordata; class Actinopteri; order Kurtiformes; family Apogonidae; genus Apogon; species Apogon hyalosoma. The sequence goes on from JAPQRP010000005.1 coordinate 55,419,780, forward strand.
TGAACAAACACAGCATTCCAAGCCATAATGGATGAATGACAATACTTAACATTTTAGTTATTAGCCCTCATATAAAAAAGAAAACTATCAGCATGATTGTCATATTCCCAGGTTTTGTAGGTGTCACATATCAAATTGTGTTATAAAATAATCATGTTACCACACCTCTCATTTGTATTCCAGTGACTGGTTTGCACATTATCTGTATTCTGCAGTCCAGTCATGGAGACAGTGCTCCATCTAGGAGATTTCTACAAGATTTCTATTTAATAAATATTTTGTGGATGCTGTCAATTGTCCATGTGGCTACAGATCACACTTTCAGTCTGTGTTGGAAAGGTCTGTCAGTGCAAATACTTGACATTGATATTCTACAACTGCCGATGAGGGTAGGGAAGACGTATACCAATTTCCCACATGCAGGGAGCTGTTTTTTTAACACTTGAATTAATCAGGGATCCAGCAAGTGATATGATTAACTGAGCCCCATTCGCACATCATAAAGGAGGTCATAAGGTTGTGAACCCTGAACTTGTGCTCAGAATCCAAAGCCTGTTCCATCATATTGACTATAATCTCCTATGCAAATGAAAATCAACTTTTAATGGTCTCATATTATGACCAGTGCTAAGTGAATGCTAAATATAAACATGCTTTCAGCTAACCCTTATGGGAAGAGGTACTACATCAATTTCTGGATCAGAGTTAGAAATAGGTTATGATTTCCTGCTTCTATTGACAGTGTATTTTAAAACTGAACATCCTGGATATTAAAAAGATAGCTTGTTTTCTTTTTTTTTTTGCTAACCCCATATATTGCACTCATGGGTTCAACTAGTGTTTTTTTTTTCAAGACCAGGATGAGACTTAGAGCCAGTAACTGATTCTCATTTGCAGTAAAAATGAAAGTCTTGTTTTGTGTAACCAATAGATAATCATAAGAAGGCACACATAATTATACAGGGCCATAAACATTTTACCTCCATCATAGAATAATTATTTAGTTGTTAGTTGCTACAGTAAAAAAGTGCCATAACCTACAATATTATGGGTCAATAAAAACATGTTACACCTGTGTATGTCCCTGTACGTCCAGGTGCTTGAACCAGATGGAGGAGGACGGCCTGTCTATGGAGGATCTGTTCAGCCAGTGTGTGTTCAGACAAGATGAGAGAGACATGGTGCTGAAGGCCGTGCGCAGCGTCCACGCTGACTACCAGCCCAGCGTCAACCTGGATGCAAGTCAAAGTTTACCGTCTCTGGTTCAGGACTACTACACCAAGGTAACCTCTGCCTTTACATGTACATGTCTATATGCTTATACATTAAAGAAGATGTGATCTAAACCAAGTTTTATACACATAAACATCTTTGAGTTGTTTCAAAAAGTGACATCATTAGACTGTATTTACAGATCAGAGAGGTAGACCTCCACCAAGGCCATGAGTCTAATCTTCTTGTTCCACAGTATTCCTTTTTTTTTTTGTTAGTGGGTCTTTTGGTTTATTTGAATGGTTTCCATACTCTTTCAAAGGTACTGATCTTGTGGTACATGAGATAGCACAGAAAGTCCAGGAGTTTGTATTCCATTAACTTCCAATGCCACCTCACAACTGAGGGGGCTTTATCCAAAATCCAATGCTGTAGAATATTTTTTTCTAGCACAGAATGCCATAACGTTATACAGTTTTTTTTCTGATATACATCAGGTACATGGACACTAGAAAGGCCCAGAAGCAAAGAAACCGGGTCGAGTTCAAGCTCAATTTTGAGACCTTTTTGATAGTATTCACTTTTAATGGATCCGATACAGTATTTCATCTGTAGGATTCATTCTTGGCTCATATCCTGCTGTTCTAACAAGTTTGACTGTTGTTTGTTTGTTGTTTGACAGTAGAGGCGTGGCTCTTCCCTGACCTTACGACTGGATTCTGTTATGATTCACTTGTTAATGATTCTTGATGCATCTTCTCAGTTTTCTATGTTATTGGACCTGGCATCAATTAATACAATCAGCCAAGTAAATCTAACTCTCTAATCCTTTTGCAGTGCAGAACAAATAGTGTATTCAATGCTCCCCCACCCTTTGTGGATTTGATTACAGTTTAGATGAGAAGTTTCCACTTGTCTAACAGACAGATAAAGGGTCTGATCACATAACATTCTTGGCGAAGGTAATAAATGTTATTGCTAAGGCTGAGCCTTGTGTATGTTTTGTGAGTCAGAGCTCCAGAGAGCTGGGAAAGCTGTCAGAATGCTCCAGCGTGACTTCGAAAGATTTGATCACCCCTTCACAGCCAGACAGGCACTGGCCTATTTATAGTGAACCAACTCTGCTTTCTAATGGGTCCTCCGTTTGCCTTGTGTCTCCGTCTTTCACCTATTCTTGTTTTCTCCCACCTCCCATCCCCCTACTTCTCACATGATGCATTAACAGCTTTTTGTACATTCGCAATATTTTTAGCCCCAAACCTTACACCTTATTCACTTTGGTCTTGGCACATTTTTGTTTTTTTAATCTGATTATTGGCCTGCATTTATGATGTGAGCAGCAGACCCTGTATTTGGTCAAAGTAGTGACATGCAAAAAGGGGTCGAATGTGATCGCTTCATTACTCATGCCTCTGATTAAAAGACTGACTAACTAGTCGGCTGGTGATCTGACTATGACTATGACTGTGACGTGTTGGCAGGCCCATTTACCGGTTGGAAGGCTGTCCAAATAACTGGTCCGCATGATAACGGAGTAGCAGACTGGATGGTCTCTGGAGGTTTTTAAATCACTGTTTGCAACAGACACACAATCTAATTAGAACACTGTTTGTTGTTGTGAGATGGAATTTGATTAAAATGTGGTTCGTACAAAATGCAGTTTGATCTAGCTTCAACATGTCACTAGAGATTGCGTGGTTTTCTCTCATTTAACATTTTTTCTGCCAGGAAGGAAGGCTATATGTCTGTTTGTTACATCACAAATGTTTTCAACAACAGAAATCTTCCTGAGTAGTTGAAGGATGGTTATGTGTCTTGGTCAAACTGGTAAAAGTGAGACTGAACAAACATCTGCCTGACATCTGTATTACTTCTGCCTTTTAAACAGTTCTTCAAATAGCCTTTTCTTTCTGTCACCAAAAGCTGTGTGTTTGTATGCATATTTTTTATATGATTCAATCAGCATATTTTCACTTGCTATCGACTGATTTCACCAACATCTTCTTACAATGACATGTTAAAAGTGAGCATTATTGTACCTCCTCTGGCTGCTGTCCATGATGTGAATGTGGTCTTTTCTGCTCTGTGTAAAATTATGTGTCATACTGCTGTATTACTTCCACCCCTCTTGATTCTATAGTGTGTACACAGATATCCAATTGATCCTTAGCAGAATTCAGCTTGTAGAGCAATTTTTAAATTATCTTACAGAAGAAATGTGGCAATATCTGCTGCTGACATGGCCACTTGGTCAGTCCAAACCACACTTATATCTTACATCACCACTATTGTGATGAAAGGAATGATACTGAGACAAAGCTCATGGCTTTAAAGCTCAGTTTAACACTCCCTTGGCTGCAGTCTGAGATAGGAATATGATTGGCCTTTGCCCACTGGCCTGAAAAGCCTGTTTCTGTTTCTTGAATTGATCCTAAAAGACAGTATTTAAAGATGGTGTAGTCAGCAGTGGAATGGTTGTATTTAGGTTAGAGGGGTTTTAGCTAACACCAAGGTCAAGACAAGTTTATCACAAGGTAGAGAAAGTCATACTGTTATTCCACAGAAAGCAGTCATCATTTTTCTCTGTCTGTCCTGTGTGTGTCTGTGCGTTCATGCTTCAGAGGGCAGGGCATCACTACCCCAAACTGGACTTCACTCAGGAGGAGCTCCAGGAGCGTTTCAGACATCAGCTCAGGATGGAACAGGCCTGCACCGTCACCATCGACTCTGTGGAGGCTGCCAAACCCATCACTGAAAACATGGCCAAGATGGTAAACAAACAGTTCAGATTACAGGAATTGTTGATTTATATTATAGTGAGTTATAGAATAAACGACCTAACTGTCATTGGTGACCCAGGTGTGCTCTAAGATCCATAGGTGAGTCACCCAAAACATTTGCATTTCAAAATAACTTTGAACAACAATGGTTTTGATATTAGTGAATGTTCCTATTGGTCTGGTAATTATGCTTAAAAGGTTGAATCTTCTATGAAAGGCTTGTTTTCCTCATGAGATTAAAAAAAAGAATTAGGTTTGGCCTAACACTTGAGTTTTATCAAATGTACTTCTCTTCACTGAGGCTGGTTTATGAATAAAAATGATTAGGAACATTCCTTTATGGCCAAATTCACTTGATTTCATAATTTACAGATTTATTATAATTTGGGTTGTGTTGTGTTGTCACATCTAAAAAGTAGGTCTGCTGTACTAGAGCATATATACATAATTATACATAATTATCAATCTGATGAGATGTGCAGTTGATTCTTGCTTCATCTGTGTTAGAGCAACACTAGCATGTTTCTAGTTTTGTGGTATGAAGTGGTAACTCGCACCATAATATTTTTTTATCCCAGTGGAAATGCTTTTACCAGATGTTACTCAAATTGATTTTAACATAAGAACATTACATACTGTAAGTAGCGAATGTAAGACCATTCCCTAGTAGCATAGCAATCAAAGTGCATCATTTATTGATATTGACAAAAATAAGCAAACTAACAGAGAAAGGCTGAATGTAGTTAGAGTAGAAGTATCAGATATCCTGCAAAAACTAATGCGTAGGCACATAATGTAAACTATAGTGAGTGGAAGCTGCATCTTATCTGTTTTCACATTCCATTTCAGCCTTTACCTATGTGATGAAAATATTTCTCATAACCAAACATACCCTCTGTTATGTATTGGATTTTTTTCCCTCTAATGCAAACTTTGAAATAACACGCAGGATAAAGGCCTGACAGAACAGGAGAGGAGGAAACATTATATTCCCGTGGTGTGCCTCCTTTCTAACTCTGGCATTTACAGTCCGGCCTGGATCGTCTGCCTCTGCAGATGGGCTACGTGGGAAGCGAGCAGGCTGAGAGTCCCTGGTGGTCAGGAAGCATTTACAGACAGGCAGGCCAGAATAATAATGTATTGTAATGGAGGCCTCTGGAGAGAACGCAGAGTCACCTCTCCATCCACAATCCAGACTGTGTCTCTGCTTCAGCCAGACTAAAAACACATCTTCAACTAAAGAGAAAACATTAAAACATGCACAGCCCACACAGAAATACAGGAATGTCACCTGAGTATGCAGTCACTATGAAAAAAGCAAAATTCCATCCAGAATCTGATGAATGAGGATTGTTTTGGGATTGTTGTTTAATATACTTTTGTTTTTGGATTTAATGTTGAGGTGGAATATTGATACTACCACTGTCCTTTCAGAGGGAGATGCTGGCCGAGCAGCGGGCTCACTGGAGAAAGACCCTCCTCCAGGCCCTAAGGGAGAGTAAGATGATCCTGGCTAACACCAACACCAGGGACTACAAGCTTAACCTTTATCCTTACCTCTGTTTGCTGGAGGATAACGAGTATGTTGACATCATGATACAGGTAATACAACCCACCTGACCCAGGGCATGAGTCTGGGATATAACAAGGGCTTCAAAGTGTTTTAACTGATGGCAGCTTTATTTAGCTTGGACATTAAAATGAACATATCTAGTAAGGCCTGTCTTATCTGTGTTTTGATTTCTTGACATTGCTACAGTGCAATATGACCCCAACCGATCTAAGAAATAACAAAACAGAAGTATGACAATGGCACCAGCTGGAAAGTGACAGAGTATCGGCAACAAACAGAGCTTTGATCAGATTTATTTATTTACTTACTTACTTCATTCATTCTTTTTCTGAACCCGCTTTATCCACACTAGGGTCGCAGGGGTCGCTGGATCCTATCCCAGTTACTTATGGGCGAAGGCGGGGTACACCCTGGACATATCGCCAGTTCATCACAGGGCTGACATATAGAGACAAACAACTTACTTACTTACCTTTATTTAACCAGGAAGTCACATTGACATTACAAATCTCTTATGCAAGGGAGACTTGGCCAAGGTAGCAGCCATACAAAGTCATAACTGTTTATTTGTTTGTTTTGAATTTAAAACCAAAAAAAAGCCAGCTCCACAAAATAACTCATACATATTACACATATCAAAATTAACCTCTGTCCATGCCTCCGCAAGACACAAAACATTACACATATCAAAAATAAACTCTATAAACTCTATAAAACATATCCATGATACACAATTAACAATAAAAGAAAATAACAGTTATTCAACCATAATGGCCTCTTAAGAAAAACAGTGACATTCCTCCTTCACTGCATTCTCCATGGTACTTTTAAAATCATTAACAGAGATGAATGTTTGTAGTTTAAGAGTTTTTTGAAGATTATTCCATGACCATGGCGCATGGTTGGAAAATGCTGTTTTACCAAAGTCTGTCAGAACTCAGGGAGCAATCAAGAGCAACCACTGGGAGGCACGTAGGTGGTAACTACTGACAGAAAGAGGTATTCTGGGAGTTTACCCAGCAGAGCTTTATAGATGAACATATACCAGTGTTGTCTACAAATAGTTAATGATCTCCAACCCACTAAATCATCGAGAATGCAGTGGTGAGTGAGAGATTTTGCATTTGAAATGAAATATAAAGAAGCATGATGCACTGAATTAAGGCTCCTTAAAGTGGAGGTAGCTGCATGTCTGTACAGTATATCACCAAAATCAATCACAGACAGAAAGGTGGCTTCCACAAGTTTTTTCTTTTCAGAGAATGTGATACCTTTGATGCCTTTGGTTACAACATACTCAGGATATGTTGCTAATTCTGAAAGAACTGTTTTTTTCTTTGATTCCTCCTGTGACTGAAGGATTGGGGTTTTCATTCAGCTTAAACACACTTTTGATACTTTTTGTTACTGAAAATGTCACACATGTTTTGTCCTTCTCTTGTCCAGAGTGTTGCCAATCTAGCTCCCACCGGAGAATCACTAAAGATTTTGGCCAGAGAACTGGGCAGCAGGGTCTACACCAAGTACTCTGTGCAACAGAAGTACCGGAATCAAATGGTAGAAAAGCTGAGCAACATTTACAACTCCTACTCAGACGTTTTGGCCAAAGACACAAAGGTAGAGTGAACATATTCAATCTGTGTGCCCATCTAATTAGTTTTTATTTTTAGACATATATGTATATTCAGTAGAGAATTAAAGTGTCAAAATGTGACTCTAAACTACACATTTATATTCATATCTCCATTAAGCCCACTCTCAGATGGCTTACTCGAGATATGAATATAAATGTGTTGGTTAGAGTCCAGACATAGTGTTGGAGAAAATGCAGATATGCCGAATTAGAGTTAACCTGAAAGCACTCGGAGACGGCAGACCTCCACCAAAGCAGCTAAATTCCCCACATCAACCTACCAACGCAAACATCACACTGGCTTGGTGGAAATAATGATTCACAACAGTCTCCATACACTACCCCAATTCAGAGCACATGAACCTATTGATCCAAAACTTACAAATGTGAGCAAATTTGAGCTAGAATTTAGTTTGTATTTTGGAATACAATGACCAAAGATATGTCAGGTAAAATTTGAAAGAAATTTGTACGGTATAGAAATTCTGGAGATATAGTGATTTTTTTTAGAAAAATGTTTACTGAGACTTTGAAATTTGACTTTTCAGGATTAACCTTTCA
>JAPQRP010000005.1:55434643-55447412 GCA_037367295.1 Apogon hyalosoma
ACTATTAGAGTCCAAATACACAAATAAATGAACCACAGACTAATAAAAGTGGGTTTAGATAAATATGAGCCCTTTAAGTGACAGTTAATTAAAGCTGTTTTTTTTTTTTTTTTTAATTCTTGTTACTGTTTCAAGCTAAAATGTTTAAATGATTGACAAGAGCTCCGTTTGTTTGACTTGTGTTTTGTTGTGGGAGACACTCAGGAACTATAAGTTGACAGTTCTGTAGCATGAATCCACACACATCCCCAGGTCAAGCGTCTTCATGTGTGCACTCAGCGTTTGCCCCATGTTCCAGACCAGACCATCACAGTGTACGGTGGTGATGGAGCTCTAACGTGTGCGGTTAATAGAGTTTAGGAGCCAAGTGGCAGTAGGAATGGGGACAATAGCAGGAACAGACCACAGGGAGAGGGCTACCGGTCACTGTGACCCCCTGGATATTGTTCTGCTGCCCACCGACGTTTGAAAGATAGAGGGGGGGACTGAAGGAGAGGATGGGGGAGGTCTGAATGTAATGATGGGGATCACAGGGTAAGAGGAAACAGGAAACAAATAGGAAGAAGTGAAGGGAGATGAGGTAGAGGACAGAGAAAGGGACAGACAGAAGTGTGTCCACGTACACGGACAGACGAGACACTACTGTGAGAAAACACTAAGTGGAATGCAGGCCTCACACAGACTGACAGCTGACAGACAGGCCGCCAACAACAGAAAAAAACTCCAGCCCGCCCCCGGTGTCCCTTAACAATCGCGGCCCTGCTCTGCGGCACGTACACTTCCAGGCGGAGGGGCCGACCAGTCTGTAATGTCTCAGCTCCAGACTCCTGCTTTGTTCCCCTGTTGGACGGCTTTGTTCACCGGCTACAGACCGGATGTCTCCTCGCTGACTCGTTGCTTTCTCCTTAGTCTCACCCTACCCTTCTGTGACGTCTCTGGCGCCCCTCCGTTTCACAGAAATTCTGCCCGTTATAGTGCGGAAGTAAAAACAATAATACTGACTGTAACTGTAGCTGTAACCGAGGTGACCCCAACTCTGTCACCTCCTGAAATAAGACCATAGCGTATGACATTCTGTAAAGGTAAACCAGTTATTTCTGCTGGTGCCACTGGGATGGGTAAGGGTCTGATGTTTGGGTTAAGAATTTCCCTCCCGCAATTGATCATTATATTGACCTACTGGTTGACTACTGGTTCGTCTCTACAGGTGCTTCATCTTCAAAAAGGCTTTTAAAGGAGTGATATTTTGCTTTTTTAAATGGAATTATGCATTTTAAAACATTTCCCTCTGGTCTACATAAACCAGAGGTCTCAAACATGTGGCCCGGGGGCCAAATCCGGCCCAGCAGTGGGTCAGGTCTGGCTCCTGGGATGAATTTGTGAAATGCAAAAATTACACTGAAGATATGAATCATTTTAGTTCCGGTTCCACATACAGACCAATTTAATCTCCAGTGGGTCGGATCAGGGGTCTGAATTCTTCATTCATTCAACTCCACAGGTCCATCTTCAACCCTATTTCTGAGTAATGACACCAGAAAGGTCATTTTGAGCGCTGGCCCCTTAAATGCAAATGAGCCATTTCAAACTACTCAAGAGGATATAATAGCTGTGCGGCGCCGACATAAATGGTCGGCCGTTACAGTCTGTCCATCTGTGTAAAACTGACGACCATGTGATTTAAACCATGTCAAAGATATGTTCTTTTTCCACTAACGTTTTGAGGCCTCATCGTATGTTGTGCTATCATTTGTGTAAGCACACTGCATATCTAAGCTAAGAGTAGTGTGAGACGAGTCAGTTTACATGACCATAAAGTCTGATAACTGGGAGTAACCAGATAATTGTAATAATCAGAGCTGATGAGTTTACATGCACTTAATAGAATAATAGAAAAAACCCTGGTTTAGACACTCCAGTCCATTATCAGATTTCTTTCAGGGTATGTATTACCTAATGATGGTGACTTAAACTTCCTGTTATTGTCTTCTGCCTACTTTTGTGTAACTTCAGTTTCCTACAATTTCAATTGTTTTTAAATGTTTACACACGTGCAGACGCAAATGAACAAAATAAATCAAATTACCCAGTATACATGCAGGAAGACATTGAAGTATTGGGGAGAAATCCAGGTGTGTTAATCCAATTTCTCAATCAGATTACTGCTGTTGTCTGACAAAACATATCAGATTATCCAGTTTATGTGGTTACTTGAATAATCTGATAACTCCAGAAATCGCATAATAATTGTAATATTGGTGTGTATGTAAACAGGCTCAATGTTACAGCTGTGGAGGAGAAAGTGGCGTCATCAGAAGCGTTTTTAAACTTTTTTTTATTCATTTGATGTTTGACAGAAACACTGAACTGACTCACATAAGCATAAATGTCACCCTTCGAATTTTAATAGGATACTCAGCTCAAATCCTGTATGTAGAAATCTGTGCACGGGACATTATTATGGATGTAGGAAACCAAGACATCAGGGAATGTGCTCATTTTTTAAAGAAATATTCCAATTTGTTCACAAATTCAATAATTAATATGTGCATATTTCTTTCACATATGTCATAAATACTACCTTTAAAGTGTAGCCTACATCTACTGGTGCTTACAATATTAATTGCGCTATGTGTATGACTTATAAGCAAGAGAAGCGCAAATTCAGTAATATACAGGATGTCCCAAAAAAATGGACTTCATTTGAGATGTCCATATCAGAGTGACTACATGGTCAGGAGAAACGATTCTTAATAGGATTGATTTTGGAAATAAAATGTTTTATTCTGCAAATTTCAGACAAAAAATTCTGGGGGATGGTAATTTTATAATGTTCCCAAGTTATTCCAAATGTTCAATGTGTGCGTCCAGAGCCTTTTTTCCAACACAAACAGCCTTCTTCTTGAAACTTCTTATGCCACGTCCAAATCTGCTTTCCTGTTGGCGCTTGTTTATGAAATTTTCTAACAAATTCCCGTTGCTCATTCACATTGGACTGAGTTTGTTCATACTTCAATACACAGATCGCCTTTTCTGTTGCAGTAAACGGCATGTCTATTCCTGAAAGCACAACAATAAAAATTAGACACTTTTTTGGGCAAAAAGAGCAAATACATTTTAAACAAATTATTAGGTGATGAAAGGATGTCAAATTTTTGGGGACACCCTGTATGTGAAAAAATACAAATTTTAAAATTAAATCGCCACAGATATGCACCACACTGGACCTTTTTAGTATGTGAATTACGTGTGGGGGCACACTGACAGAGCAGTGACTTAGTACTCACGCGTACCTGACAATGGGCTATGACGCAAGTTATCTTTTAAAATAGCTAGCAATGAAAATTCACTACAGATACACTTTAAACCATTATAAGTTGAGGTACCGACAAATATCAAATATTTTCTGGGATAATGTCATGCAAACCAAAGAACGCAGGAGCTGATGCTGTCACAATACTGAGGATCACGCTAACATGATCATGCTGATGAGCCAAGTGTCATATGAGTGTCCATATGACAGTAAATGAGGACAGCAGGGACAGTAAAGAGGAAAACAGGAGGGAAAGTCCCTTGTATACAGGGCACAAAAATGTTTCGAGCTAACCTTGAGACAGACACTCCTGCTGATTTGTTTCTCATACTGCGACTTAACTTTTTTTTTTTGGGGAGGGATGTACAGTACGCAATACCTGGCGTGACTCCAGGGATCAAAAAGTGGCCCTGCGACCCTCGCATTCTTGCGTCGTTACAACATAACACTGGACGTGCTGAATGACTTAGTGTGTGTTCAGGATGACATTCCAGAGAGGCCAGTAAAGGTGCAGCACAATCTGAGGGCAGAAGGAGGAAGCCCTTTCTCACCGAGCTACTCACACACCCACACACTCAAACGAGATGTGTTTTTTCCACATCCCATGGCTGTTTGGAAGTCTATTCTGGCTCCTGGAAAGGGGAAGTGAATGTTGGCAGGAAGTGTGGAAGGTAGACGGGACTTTGAATGATTGAGCTGTTACAGTAGCTGGAGGTGACCACTGGGGGAAGAATGTTATTGTTTGAGCTTGGTTCCACTGAGTAAAATAATAATAATAAAAAATAAAACTAATAATAATAATAATAATAATAATAATAATAATAATAATATGCTGGATTACTTTTTCTTATCTAATACATACATATAGCATGCTACTGTTTTGGGACCATTAAGGTAAAAAAGAATGATGATTTTATGTAGAATATGTACATTTCTTTAGCAGCTCCTGCATTGTTCTTACACCACTAGAATTAGACAATAAAACAAATGTAAAATATACTTTTTTTTTTTTTTTTTACTCAGTCACACTCCTGACTGGAAATCATCTCACTTCAGTAGATGTGAAAGCCTTTGATAACACAGTCAGTGGAGTTTTCATTTGACTGCGTAGCCTCAGTTTACTGGTGTGTCTGTCTAATCATGTCTGGTACCATCTGAGACCAACATGTGTCAGTCTCATTAGACTGAACTATAACTGGGTAGTGGTGTCCTGGCATCACTATGGCAACCAGGGTTCCCACAGACTTCAAAATCTTTTCACCTACCCATAATATTCTTTCCGTGTTCATTCACAGTCTTTCAGTGCATTAACAGAAGTGCACTTTACTACAGCATGAAAATGAAACAGCACTGATATTCACTTCAGATACTCAGAAAAACCTTAAGCTAATGAATCATGCTCTGAACATTAGAATCACTCCAAATTAAGTCCAAACTTTAGGAAAACGCTGAGATCTACTTCATTCAACATTACGTTTCAGTGTCTGAATGTGACAGGTTTGTTCTCCTGTTTTATAAACATTATTACTAATAGAATTCAGGCTTGTGAGGTGAAAAAATTGACTAAGAAACAAAGTTACTAGAAGAAAATGTTTAAAATTTACAGTATTTGCAGGAATTAATGAATTTTACTGCCCTATAATCAAGTGAAAGCATTTCATTTCACTGAAATATTTGACTATGGAGCCCATCTATGTGAATTTATGTGAAACTGACTGTTTTATTGACACTTGAATTGAGTCTTTAGAAACTACAACCACTTCATCGTGTTTTCTATTTAAATAATTAAACTGTTGACATTTCATGTGACCAACTACCCCTCCTCAGATACTCACAAATCTCATAGGTGACCTATTTTGGTCTCAAAATAGCCAATTTCAGTGAATGGTGGAGAGTTTGCATCCATAAACGTGTGCTTCTTCAGGGTTTCTCAACTGTGGGAACTCAGCCTGGCAGAGTTTTCCAATGAAGATGAAGCTGTGGGGCAGACTTGTTGGCTCTGATGATGCTGTATGTCAGACACAGCTAAAGAATGTGAGAGACAGAAAGAAAATATGTCTCTCACTCCCTAGTTTGTGCCCCTGACCCCTCACCGTGCCCCCGGCATCAACATATAAACGATCCCAAGCCTACCACGCAAATACAGTTGATATGATATTTCATTTGGACCTCGCTGAATGAACGGAAATGGTGAACTTGGCTCAGGAACGGGCTACAAAATGAGGAAACCATCATGGAAGAGAAACTGGGCTAGCACAGTGCGAGAGGTGAGAAGCGCTCGGCCTCAGAAGCCAAAAGGGGAAGGAAAGAGGAAGACACTGTAGCTCAAACAGCGTGAAAGACGAGGGCGTTCTGGCTCCAAAAAAATAGGAAAGGAAGAAAGGAAGGAGACATCAGTGACCTCATGAGAACTCCAACACCCTGAAAGAATTGGATTGTATATCACCTTGGAAAACACAATGCCCGATACCTCATAGTGTGGAGGTGGGGGAACCACAGCTGCAATATGCATTTAGACAATCTCTTACTGTTGACTCCAGACTCACAACATTCAGGAACAAAACTGGGAAGTTGTTTTTGCTTTAATACCATAAACTATAAACTTAATGAGCAGACAAACTCAATAAAGATGCATTCTTTAAATCTTTGAAATCTAAAAACCTTTGACTTGACACATATCAGCCTCCAAATGTTAAACAAGGGGTGTCAAACACGCGGCCCACATGCCCAAACCAGCACACCAAACGTGGCAATCCGGCCCATGGGGTGAATTTGCGAAGGGCAAAAAATTACACTGAAGATATTAACAGTCAAGGATGTCGAACTCATCGTAGTTCAGGTTCCACATACAGACCAATGTGATCTCAAGTAAAATAGCATAATAACCTATAAATAATGACTCAATTTTCATCTTGGTTTGATATGATGAAAATAGTATCACATAATATCACCTTTTCTGTTAAAAACAACATCCACTTATGAAAATATTAACATCAAACTATCCCTTAACAATAAAATGTGAATAACTTGAACAAATATTAACAACCTGAAATGTCTAAAGAAAATTAAGCGCAATTTTATCAATATTCTGCCTGTTACTAGATGTTTTTTGCCTTTGTAGATCTGATCCATAATGCACTACATTGTTAAAATTGTACTTATTTTTCTAGATAAACTTTACTTTTTTCTAGTTAATCACATCTTTTTTGTTTAAATAGTTTGTAAGTGTAAATATTTTCGTAATTTATTTAAAAGTCTTTTTTTTTGCGTGCTAGAACAAAGAGAGAAGTTTGGAGTTGTCGTTATTTATAGGTCATTATATTATTATTTTACTGGTCCGACCCACTGGAGATCAAATTGGGCTGAATGTGGAACCTGAAAGAAAATGAGTTTGACATCCTCGTGTTGCATGTTAGACAGTCAAACCAACACCAGGGGTCACAATACCACTTTAAATGGAGCTTCCTGCTGAATACAGGTCACTTCAGAATATGACCAGCAGGTGTCAGCAGTCTCACTTATACTCAGTAGTCTTACTTGTACTACAACTTTATTGCAAGTAGATTGCTTATTGCGTATCAGTCAAGTACAATCAATCAATAAATCAATCAAAATGTATTTATATAGCACCAAACCATAGCAAAAGTTATCTCATGACACTTAACAGTTAGATCTGATCAAGACCAAACTCTTAAAAGTTACGGGGTAACAGATAATACATATTTATATATACCCATAACAACATAATTCTACACATTTTTCAAATACATTAAAGGAAAATAAAGCTTAAATTTAATTTGTTTTTTTGTAATTTTCACTATAGTACATGTCCAAACAGAGCATCACAGCTTAGCTTACTACCTACATTCCACCACCAGGGGGCACCATCCAACAACTGATAAATCATTTAGTTTCCACCAAGGTGACAGACTGCTGTTCTGTTGTGTTAACTGACATTACAGAAACATGTCGCATTTAACAACTTACAAAATCAGTGTGAGGAAACAGTTTAAGTGAGAAAAGAGCTTAAGAAGAACAGTGACTTACAGAGCGCAGACGAGGTAAGAACTTCTCTATTTCATTCATGTCTATGCCATCGTCTTCCTCAAACTTATTTTTGTTCATCCTGAGGACATGAGGTGAGAAAGAGAAACAATCAGTGAAAAGTGCATGGATGCAAGAACAATCTGGTGCATTTATTTAAGAGGTAACGTCAACATTTCAGCTTAGAAAAGGGAAGAATACAGGGACAGATCCTACCCCTCCCTGTCGATGTGTGGCAGGTGCTTTGGTGTTCCTCTGAAGTGTTTCCTGTGGAAATGGCTGAAGTCCAGCTTCTCTGGTTGCACGTCCCAACCTGCACCTCTACAATACAGAGACAAAATTAAAGGTTAGAGGCATCCAGCAGCTAAGTGAGTAACATGTGAGAAAAGAGCACAAGTCTTCCTTTTAATGAGCAATGATTTTCCACCAACACCATTTTGTTTGGATTAACATATTACATTGCTAACACAATTAGGCCTTCACTAGCCACTGTCTGATTCTTGTTTAACCCATAAAGACCCAGTGCCACATTTGTGTCATTTCCCAAATTAATTTTTCCCACTATTTAACCTTTTTTAAGTGCTTTATTGCCATTTATTACAACATTATCATCTGTATTTTGTGTTTTTTTTTCTTTGAAAATCTGGTATTTTCCTGTATTTAATTTACTGGTCATGTGGAAGTTCATAAAAGCTCAGATTAAAGTTGAGGGTTATTATATCAAAAACAGAGTAAACTAAAGAAAAAGTGACTTCTTCAGTGAAGATATCATGAACTGAACATAAACCCAGTGTGTCCATCCACTGTCATTGATCCAACTCCATGGGTTTTACTGGTGAATCAATGCTGTAGACCAGGGGTCTCAAACTCAACTGACCTGGGGGCCGCTGGAGGTCCAGTCTGGGTCAGGCTGGGCTGCATTAAGTATTCCACAAAAAAAGGGTTTCTTTGCTTTACTCGCAGCTACTGACGTGCACTTTTTGATGAACTTGCCTTCGTTGAATGGCTTTCCGGCCCTAGAAATCATCTCACTCACCATGTAGCTAGCATCATTCTCTGTTGCTTTCTTGAATAAATCTTGTTTCCTCAGTAGACATTTTTTGAGATTGGACCTGGTTCTTTCTCTCATCTCCCTGGCATTTTGTAAACTCCTCAGCATGTCTAGTTGAGTAATGACGTCAGACAGCGGCACATTTTGAGAGAGACATGACTGGAACTGGGTGATGGCCGATATTTTCTGTCCATTTGGTGTCACTCTGGAATATGTTTCAACTATGTGACTAACGTTCATACTTCCTCAGGTACTTCGCAGTTGGCTAGTCTGACAACCATTGACAACAAATGCTGGCAGAAGTTGTTATGAGACTATGGCAGCCCATAAGTGATAAAAATAAATAAAATAAAAGCGTGGCAAGTAAAAAGGTGCGTTTGAGAACTACGTGCAGGCCGCACTAACACTAAACTTTGATGTCAAGTAGGGGGCCACAAAATATCATCTCACGGGCCAAAATTGGCCCCCGGGCTGCGAATTTGAGACCCCTGTTGAAGAAGATGATGGTGTTTCCACGGTAACAATGGAGCCTCTGAACGTCCAAATGGGTCATATCTAATGACCATGAAAAGATGACAAACTGCATTTCACACCAATTACTTACATGGATTAATAGGATTAGTGGAGTTAAACATTTTAGATCCGTAGATGATTTTGGTAGCCAGTGGCTGTTGGGGTCTTTATGGGTTAATGCTCAAAAATAAACAGTACTCTTTATCCTTGGCTTTTTGCTAAGACTTGTTTCTCTAGCCTTTTTTCCAGACTGCCATATTTATAAATCAATGTTGAATCTCCTCTGTCTTAGATCTGAGCACACATGCTATCTTTGAAAAGCGTTCTACACAAAAATAGACTAGGCACAAGATGGCTGAGTGATAAAACAATCTTAAAACAAGGTTTTTTTATTGCATTTGTCGGTAAGTTAGGGCTGGGTGATAAAACAATAACAATGTATAAATCACAAAATAACTTTCTTTGATAGAAATATGAGACATGCTCGAGACAATTTCGATAGAATTCATTCGTCCATGTTTTGACAGACTTGAGAACAGCCAATCATAATTAAGTTGCGTTGCACTGAACCAATCACACTAGAGCCACATCAAGTTAGGTTGACGCACACAGCACAGGCGTAAGAGCAGCTGCAACACACACGTTAATGTTTGGGCTGCTGCAGGAGGTAAGGAGTGTTCCATCAGGAGAAAATCTGAGAACTGGGGCGACCAGGGTTACTGTAAAGTAGGGTGCAAACCGTTTCAATTCTGGCATACAACAGAGGCATAGAAGCCGGGAGTTGGACGTCCACGTTTATACCCCTGGCATTGTTTGGTGAAGATGGTCTGTTTTGTTTGTGTTCTTTTTTAAAACTTGAAAACTTTGCCTTCAGGTCAGATTTTTAGTTTAGTTTTAAATATATGTTCCTGTTTTATTTATCTGAAACAATCAAATCATATTTAAATCAAAAATAACCTTCTGACATCTTCACAACTAACTTATGAGTAACGGAAAATTTAAGCTTGACAAAAACAGTGATTTGATTTATATCGTCATACATGTCGATGTCATCTGATATGATTTTTTTCCGTATCACCCAGCCCTAGTAACAGTGATAAACTTTTCACTCGCTATGAATGAATCTAACACATGAAATAGATGGGACACCCACAAAGCCTCACACGCAGGTGGAGTTTTCCCTTTGGCAGGTAAGTGTTGGAAAGCTACTCAGCAGACTGTCAGGTACATGTTAGCATTCAAGTATTCTTGTACTAAAACCCCTAATGCTGACAGACTTAGTGTTACATTCAAGTGGACCTCATAGATCCAGAAATCTACATTATCTATAATGATCATAACCATTCTTTAAAGATGGCCATCAGACACTAAACACATCCTAACCTTTCGTAACACCAATTATCGTGGATTTAACAACACTAACCAATATCACACATACAATCCAGATCCTTCTCTGATCAAGATTACAAATTTCATACAGCATCGCTTGGAACTAGTTTTCAATCAGAATCCAGTCATTCATTCTTTATTCTCTTTTTTTTTTTTTTACTCCGCAAATTGCCTGAAAACCAATGTCCACTGATATTTGTCTCTGTAAGAGGCACCCCGTGTACAACCACAACATTGTCAATTTCTATCAGCACCCTTTATCCAGCTGTTATAATAATAATAATAATTATTATTATTATTATTATTATTATTATTATCGGTTATTTAGTTATGTATTTTCATTATGAGTTATGTTAATATCGTCACTATTATTACCACTGTTTTTAATCATAAGGGTTTTTTCTCCTTTTTTATTATCTATTGTTGTTACCAATTCCTTTGTCTTTTCTTTCATTTTTTTCTCTCTCTCCCTCTCTCACACACGCACCAATGTACAATGATGAATATGTAAGTAGTATCTGTTTTTGTTTTGTCTTATTTGTTGTCATGTCTTTCCCATGTTTTGTAATGTACCGCTCACTTAAAAAAAAAAAAAAGTCCAGTCTTCTGTAAACCACACATTATGTCTGCATGGGGGGGGTTGCTGACATCATCTTACTGGGGCAGCTCCATCCCTCACATGTGCCAACGTGGCCGGAACTTATGTAGGTGAAGCAGCTGAGCAGCAGCTGTTACCATGGCAACCCCTCTTCCCTCCAGCTACATTGGTCTTAGTTTCCTTTGTCACATTTAAAGTTTCAGGTCTTGTTTAGAAAATAATTTGAAACAAAATGTTTAATAACATCCACCCTGTAAGATTTCAGACATCAGTGTTGATACAAGCAGCAATCGGGTTCAAGACAAAACTCTAAAATAACAGACGTCCTGTCATTCAACATACTATACTGCACAATTTTACCAGAGGACTGATGAAGTACGACTGAGTTTGGGTTAAAGGGACAGAGATCACAGCCAACTTAAACAATGTTGGAATCCACTGAGGGTGATCTGCATTTGATTTGGGTATCTACTTAACTGCACACCCAGATTACATTAACCACAGTCATCAAGTAACTGGGAGCCAGAGAAATTAAATACACTCTTTGACCAACTGGCCTGAACCTCAGTTCAGCCTTGGCCTAGAAGCACCAGAAGATTTTAAAATGTCACGCAGTGTTGAAATGTGGTTGTGCCATGCTTTCTAAGGAGAATCATCAGAGATAATCTCAAACATCAACACACTATAAGATTTGGAAATAAGATACAAGATAAAAAATAGTTCCAATGTCCCTGTATCTCACCAGCATGTTCTATCAACAGTCAATAACAATTTGAATTTGCAAGGTTGTCAGGTTCTGCTGCTATGTTTGAGTCCTGTGGTCTGGATGCAGATCAATCTCCCAATAGAAGTGGGTGGTACTTTCACTGGAGAACAACTAATTAAATGAAAGTCCATATATGACTTCTATCAGTGATCAATAGGAACTATATTGGTATCTGTGACCATTTCCATGTTATAAGCCATCAAAATATGGACTATTCAAAGGCAAATTTTTAATATTCAAAAATTCCTCAAACACTCAAAAATAAAAAATTCTCAAAACTGTCAACAAATTTTATAGATACTGTCCCAAAGAAGCTACATTAAAAAATTAAATTAATCCAACCAGTAGGTTCATCAGAGAAGATGTTTGAAGAAGTTGCTAATAATGCTGACGCTGGACACAGCGCCTTCATGGCCGATGAGATAAAAACACATTAAAGACAACCATGATGTAAAAGACACAAGATGATGACAGAAAATGTAACAAGATGAAAACAACATAAAAGACCACAATGAAAAAATTGCATACAGGATGCAACAAGATGAGAACAATGTAAAAGACATAATTTAGTAGATTTGTGTTCCATTCATCATCTAATATTTGTGCCCTGACTGAGATGAAAAAGGTTGGGCACCTCTGCACTGGAGCTGGAATATTTACTCTTGTGCCAAATCTCTCTGATTAGCTGCTGTGGTCTATTACATAACCATCATATCACAATAATTTGAAATAATTATGAATATTTTTACACAATTACTACAATTGTCTCCATCCACCTGTATAAAACAGCCAAGTGAAACTAAGAGAAATAATATATTTTATTGGAATTATTGTTTTTATTAACATCATCTCATTTCATGTTATTCTACTTGAGTTCAGGGGAGAATGAGCACTGAGTTTTTTAGTTTTTGGCTTGTTTTCACTAATGGGCTTCAACACAACTGCTATGTTCAGTTTTTGTTTACAGAAAAGGGAAACATTTATTTTATATATTTCAAAATTCTGTGCCAATGAATGTATCCATCCATCCATCCATCCATCCATTTTCTGAGCCCGCTTTATCCTCACTAGGGTCACGGGGGTCGCTGGAGCCTA
>JAPQRP010000005.1:55452409-55471231 GCA_037367295.1 Apogon hyalosoma
AGAGCATTTACAGCCATGTTTTCACATCTAATGCACTGACACCTAGGCAGATTTAACTGTCCATATTTGGGGCCTATGTTTGGACCCAATTTTTGATTAGAAATTCATTAATTATGGGATGGCTCAGAGCAACAGTATCATTTTTTCGCATTTATCTGAGGTCATCATTAGGTCCAGCCTGAGGGAAATATGTCTACATTTCCCTTTAATTATTGGGTCTAAAAAGCTGGAAAAGTGCCAGTTACCAAAATGTACCCATTTTAATAGAAGCACCCATATTCGCTGTATGGCTAAATAATTTTTCAAACATGACCTGTATAATATATATGAAACTGAAAATAAAAAGGTTCTGACCTGTGGAACCTTGCCACCATTGTCGAGCTCCAAGTCCCCATCTCCCTTGTCTCCCAGAAGCCCCTGCACCTGGTACTCCAGCACATAGCTGTCAATGAAGCGCTCTAGCTCTTCGATCTCTTGAGAACGTGTACTTCCCGCCTCAGATGATGCAGAGGCCACTGAAGAGTTCTCCATGGCAACCAGGTCTGTGATGGGTGGATGGGGAGGAGGAGGGGAGGGGAAGGAGGAAAGTGACCTGTGCAAGGTAGAGGACAATCACAGGAAGAAGACATCTCGTTAAAATAATAATAGAAACAAAGAACTTATATTGGCAAGAACTCAGAGCTTATTGGTCAATGGATGACACCAGAGCTATAATTCTGCCATTATAGATTTGTGGTGGTTCCCCCTCCAAAAAAGCATATTAAAAACAATCACCACATTTTCATGTTTTTCCACAAACTGCTTTGTTTATATTTTTTTGCAACCGTCATACATCTTAAACTCATAAATCTTGAAACATTATTTATTTTTCTATGGTAACATCTATGCAGAGCTAAAACAGCCATGTTGGACTGAAAGCGACTATTTAAAAACAGTTTTTAACCCCTTAAGCGCCAAAGCTGCAATATTGCGACAAGTAACATAACTGAATTAAGCTTTCAGAAATCTTCAAAATTAAATTTAAAAAACCTCTGGTGGCTAAAGAGTTAACCACATAGGGTAAAATGTGGATTTTGTTCTAATTGTCGGACTAGTTATGACAAAACCCTGTAGAGTAACATTTCTCTCACCTTTCCAAGTCTCAAAACACAGCCATGATCTCCCTGCTGTCAACAAACATCCACATTTGCACCATTTGCTTGGAAAGGGTCCAGTGTGCAAGGCTTCACTCATCAGAATTCCCCTGTTTAAAAGCACTTCTGCTGTCACGCTGCATGCACATTTACAACACATCTATGTCCATTTCTGTCTTTGTTTTTACACCTCTTTTCTGCCGTCTCTCTCCCTCTCCTGTGAGTATTTTGTGTGATCACATGACTCCGAGCCAACGGGGAAGCTGCTTCCCGCCTGCCTGTCTATTGCTACTAAGCTCCTTTACATCATCGCTTGATCACCAGCCATGCAAAGAGGATTTATGCCCTGGAGCACGCAGAATGGTATCTGCTGAGCCCTGGGGACTCGCTGGGGAGCCCTGTGCATTTGCAGCCAACAGTTAAGCTACGCAAGGTCTAAAACTTTTGTTTTGGTTTTGACAATAGGGACTATGTAATATCATGTTTGCACCCTAGAGACTATTAAGGACTCTATATAGTCTAATAGAGTTTATTTTTACATTAAGTCTGGTTGCATTAAGTCCTAACCCATACGTAGTGTCAGGTGAAGCTAACACAATGAAACAAAGTATTTACACATCCACACTCCTTCCAAAATATTAAAAAATACAAAAAAACGTGGTCACTACCTCAAGTAGCAGCACTGCTAATAATACACTCACCACTGAATTATTAATAATGTGAGAGAAATGCTCCATTATATGAGCTGAGCTTTGAAGACTCTCCATTTATCATAAGTCTGTCATCAGTTTTGCTTTTCTTAAGCATTTTTAGGATTACTACTTTAATCTCTGCACAGTATACAGCAAGGTCACCAGACGGCATCCTAATCTGACAGTGCCAATACTATAATCCACATATTGATGTGAAAGCTTTGATTAGCCTGCTGGTGTACATCATTTTTCACCAGAGTAGAACAAAACTACATATTTAACACAAAAATCATGATAGTATCAAGTACACTGTATGTGATATAAAAAAAATAGACATTTATGAGTTGTTTTTTTTTTCTTAATGATTAATTACTTACTTACCTAGTTCAGACCTGGCATTAACATATGTCCTGGCTAGTGGACAGCTTTAATGTTCAGGTGTAAATGCACCCTCAGTATGCACTGAGGATACAGTCAGATCTGATCACTTAGCACATATTCGGAGGAGCTCTTGAACACATACTGTATGTCACATTCCCTTAGCAGTCTGAAAACAAATGTGTCCTCTGACAGATTAACAGACAGTTCACATAATCCATCAGAAATGCATGCACATACTTTGAGCACTTGTCATGTAAGAGAACAAATACAAAAGCACAGTGGTCAAAGTTGTCATCTCGACCTTTAAGGTGTACTGACTGATTCATGGTGTCGACTCATGTAGTGATTATCATGCAAGAAAACATTCTACCTTTAAAGCTGCTGGATGTTTTTGAGCTGTACAGTGAATTAAATTAAATAAAGTTTGAATTTGAACCCTTCAGGTGCTGCAAAGCTCTCTTTATATTCATTTTGGCAAAAATCAAGTGGATTTCTACAGCCTGTTTTAATTCCTGCTTAATTTGTTGGGTCTATAACTAGCCAGGGCTCCAAACCACCTTTCCGGTGTCATTACTCAGAAATAGGGTTGAAGATGGACCAGTGGAGTTGAATGAATGAAGAATTCAGACCCAAGCAAAGCATTTACAGTTTATAGAGACCACAGGGACATGTTGGAAAATGCATAACCCCATTTAAAAATCAAAATATCCCTCCTTTAATGTCAGGTGTGAACACGTTTACAGCTGGTCGCTTGTGATCGAACCCCTCAAACCACATTTTTATGCAAAGTCTGAAGAAAACCAAAGATCTTAAGACAGAAACCCAAATTTATTACAAAGGTATGTAACAATTTGTGTGTACATAATGACACATAGTGCACTGCCCAAGTTATTCACTTTGCAACAGCAATGCCTGTTCTACTTAAAGTCAGACACTGTCTGTTGACAGAACAGTGCACAATCAGCAGCAAAACAAATATTTCTGAACATGAACCTGTGTTAACCAAGAACTCAAATTACAAGACTTTAAATGAAGGCAGATGCAGTAACATACAGCAAGTCTGGATGACTGCAAGACTAGGTCGATTGTTGCACTGTGGTAGCTGCTGAAGCACAGTCAGATGTCCTACTGTTGTCCTTGACACATAGTATAGAATTACTGCCTGAGGGAAACTGCTGCCAAAAACTATTGACCAGCTCATTAATACAGCTATACAACCCAGACATTTGTCAGTGTTTCCGTCTCACTGTCTGTCAGTTATTTGCTTTATGTTCATAGCATTTATATGGTTATACTGCAGGGCTAACAGCTAACCAGACCTGTGTGTGTAATACATGACTTAAATTACTTAGAGCAAACATTGGTTTGTCTATGTTGTGTTTCACTGTGAAATGAGTTAGAACTCAAAAACATTGCAGTTGAGAGGTTCTAATGATTATTATCCTGTGGGTATGCAAGTAGCAAAAAGGAGCTTACATTCCCATCAAGTGAGTTTATTTCAGGGAAGCAGTGACTTATGTGAGTCAGCCCGATACACAGCCATGATACTGGGTGCAACCCTGATGCTGATTTGAGAACATTAAAGGAAAGGCTTCATTTAACTGATCTGAACCAATAACACAGGACTGTTTTAGGTATCCCTGACAAAAACATACACAAGCAAAACCAGAAGCCTAGTGGCCACGCTAACCTTTAACAAACAGAGAAACTGACTCCGCAAGATCACAAGCACAAATAGCACCGCAAGGCAGCTCACATGTACTTAACACAAGCTTCATCTTCCTAATGCAAACCCTTTTGCCACCAGAGGAGGCAATGTGTCGTCTTGTTGGACAAAGACAGACACGTTGATCAAATTCACTGAAGAGTCTTCTTTATTTCAGCATACAGGGCACTCAAACAGCGTTTCACTGTTCGAATACAAATGTGTTATTTTGACAGTTCTTTTTATGGTCATTTCAGAATTGTTTATACAAACATGTTTACGTAAGTATTTTTAGATACAACCAGAACAATTCCAGACCGGCTGACACCTTGGCCTTGGTACACTGTGACCCAGCGTGTGACCGACACATGTGCACACATGATGGACTCCTCTCAAATGCTATCAGATAAATGAAGAACACAATAATTCCCTGTCGTATTCAAACCTCTACTCTTTTGGCATCTTCAGGATTGTTTACACAAATATGTTTATGTACATAGTTCGATAAGGCCGAACTAAAGCAGACTTACTGACGTCTTACCCGAGAGAGGCCTTGTTACAAGGTGATAACGTAGTATGACATTTTTCTGTGACATTTTTTGGACTTAGTCTAAAGTACTTATGACAGAAACCAGTAAATGCATTAAAATACATTAAAAAGCACAGATCCACAAATGATAGGGTCTCCTGCACCACAGGCACTGATACTGATCATGACTAAAAGAGCATGCCTATAAGCCAAACTGTTATATCAGTCATTTCTCATTTGTGTTCCTTCACAATTTATAGAAACTGAGTGAGAATCAAAGTCAAACATGTACAGTGTAGACTGTGGCAGAGACAACCATACTTCACTGAGATGAAGTAATTCACAGCCCAGTGACTGTTTTCATGTTCAGTGATTGCTGCCTGTAGCATCAGAATGCATGTAGCAGTGTGGATGTCTGTTCCCCTGTGTTTACTCTGAAACTACATGTCTGGTCTCCCCCATATCCCAGCTCCTCCCCTGTTCCTTCCTGTCTCCACCCTCTGCTCTCCATCCCACTATTTTACCAGCTGCTCCAACAAAGAACTGCATGCTACACTGTCCTAAGAGTTCGACTCACTTCAGCACTAAACCCTCTGATATATTAGCATCCAATAAGCATAGCCGTACACTTTACGTCTCTGTATATGGGGCAGTTCAACCTCCTAAACAGTATTCAGCGTTCAGCTAATTAATCATAATAAGGTAAAACTGATCATTAATTGACTGCATGGTTAATTTAACATTGTCCCAGCGACACAGTGTGACAGTACAGATGGAGCAGAGATCATTTACAGTTACAGTACAGCTAAGTGGAGGACTTTGCCTGAAGCCCAGAGCGCAGACAGAAATTAAACTGTCCAGACAGACACAGCATGGCACTGGACAGCACAATGTGTCTTTGTGTGTGAAGCACAGACAAATGCCAGCCTACATTATATATGCTCTATGACAGGCTCAATATCTATCTCGCCCTGTTTGTGCGACATTTGTTCACAAAGACATAAAATAATTTAGCGTGTATGGTTGGTAACAAAGACAGATAAGAAAAGCTGTTGATTGTTTTACAAACTATTGGAAACGGCAGAACTTGACAGTGACAGCTCTCATAGAAGCTAATGGCTAATATTAGACTGATCAAATAGAAATACCGTTACTTGAGAAATCAGTACCTAGAAGCACCTAGGACTATGACGGTTAGCTTGATGTTGGGTATCAGAGTCACAGTTCTAAATTTTGATATTCAGTGACTTACATGCCATTACTGAATTTGTCAGTTGGTGTGTGTGTGTGTGTGTGTGTGTGTGTGTGTGTGTGTGTGTGTGTGTGTGTCAAGGGTAGAGTGGGGACGAGAGGCTGACTCTAAACGACAAGTGGTGAGAAGTGACGGACCGTGAAGTGCCATACGATGCTGCCAGCTAAAATTGCTCAAGTGAAATAAATTGATTTCATATCAATCAGACATTGATAAAAACAAAAACGAGGGGAATTTTATCCATAATTTATATACGTTTTAGTTAGTTTTGTAAGCACGCTATACAATTTCAGTTATTGTTTTTTCATTTAATTAGAGTTTTTATTTATTTCAGTTAACGAAAATGTGTTTTCAATTCTGGTTTTCATCATTTCGTTCCGGTGTGTAGGTTGTGTGTGTATTTATATATACACTAAATTTAATATGTATATATAATACGAAACTGCATAATAAATAAATATGCTGTTGTGCTGGCCAAATAAATAGGGTATATGTGCAATTCATTTGCAATATCACTGTTACAGTAATATAAACAACAATTCCCAGAGGTCCAGACTGAGATGCACTTCATAGTGAATACTACTATAGTCTCTGATCAAATAATACCAGCTGCATCACTAAATCTCAGATCAAGACATCATCATAGAGAAAGTAAAGTAAGATCTCCCTGGCATCAGTGACTTGCACCATTTGATGTGGCGACACAACTGAGAATTATAATCCCCACAACCCAAACAGAGAACATGAGACACAGGCTCCACAGAAGGGGGTCCAACTCAATGTTCTCACCCCATGCAGCGAGAGCTGCTAATACGTCTAATCTGGTCTACTACTAACTGGCTGGCTTAACAAACTCACACTTGTGTTTAAATAGAATGTGGAGTAGTCTCTGGAAAGCAGTGGTAGCATGGCGTCTTTGCAGGTAATTTAACAATTTGCTAGTATGTTACATGCTGAAATTTCAATAAATAAAGTACAGAGCACAGGCAGGTCACCTGAGGGGGACAGCAATGCCTAGTGGTACTTAATGGCTTCCTGTTGGAGCTTTTTAAGTTGTCTGCTAGTATATTTTGCAACATCAGTGGAAAATCGAGCACCGAACCAAATGTCATTACAGAGGCATTTTGGAGGCTTGCTCCACCTGTGAAATGTCACTAAATTGTCTCATATGTGTCTGTGCAATTTACGGCTGTGGGAAACAACAGGAAAGAAGCTATATCCAGAAGATGAACAGTTAATTATAGGAATATAGTATCCAGTTCAGTGCTGCACTTCCGTTGTGCATATTTACTCTGATGGTAGACCTCCAGGACAAAACTAAATGGAGGCAAAACACACAGGCATTACCCCTTTGCTAATATACAAAGGTACCAAAACATGAACCGAGAGTATAGTGGTTACAAAACAGTCAACACATTTGAACAACTCAATACAAATAAGGGAGAGGTCTCTGTGGACATTAAAAGTCAACTTTAAAAGGAGTCTGTTGTGATTTCAAATGAGAAGAATGACCCAGTAAACATAGTGTATGTAACACTGGTGGGGGTCCGGTTCAGTATGTGCCCTTCTGACAATAGCCCCATTGTCTCCCCTGTGCCCCTGCACTGACCTGATTGGAGAAGTCTAGCAATGTGCAGTATAGAGCAACGGTTGGGACTGTAGCTGAAGGGTGTGGGTAATATCACTCAAAGCTTTTCAAGTAAACATAGATGTGAGGAGGCCCCAAAGGCAACAGGTAACAAAACTGAAAAGGGTGCCAACAAAGGCTCGCTTGAAATGCAGTGGTGGCATTCTCTGGTAAGGACTGAGCTGACAGCAAAACAAGTACCTGTGCTTAGAAAAGGTTAGCCTCAGCAGAGAAAAAACACCTGGTATACAGCACTACAGCTAACTTGAGTACACATGTCTACACTTAACCACAGGCCTGATGGTGTGAGATCCAAGTCCTGACCTGGGATTCTCCCTGACCTGAAACTATAGGTTTTCATGAATCGTGCCACACATGACTGCTCTGTCTTTCATCATTTGCTCTTTTCCCCACTCACTCATCCATACACAACTAACATAATGGGCAGCAGTTCCCACTGAAATGAGGCTACAGTTCTGCTCTGCAGCCTGAGTCAGGGTGTTCCAGTTTTCTGCAGGCCACTCCCACTCTCTCCTCCGTATCATGCAGCTGTGTACTCCTCCACCACATTCATCAAAATGCTGCATGGGTGTAACTGGAGGTCTGTCACAGCCCTGAAGACTGGCACACTGCTAGATTCTAATAAAAAAAAAAAAAAAAAAAAAAAAAAATCTGCAATTAAGTAGTATTTCTTAATTAAAAACTATGCCTATGTTATTTATTTTCTTGAACTGCGTCCAGACGTGTCAAATTTTTCCAACCAAGTTGAATGGATTTATTTGGTCACTCATAAATAGTGTCCTATTCCCTGTGTCACACTAGCATTAATATGTAATCTTACTTGCTGCTCTTTCACTGGAATGAAATGATATAGTGCGAATATATAGTACTGTGCTAAAGTCTTAGGCCACCTTTAGGGTTTTTTTTTTTTTTTGCAGGGTTGAAATCACTGTACACATTTGTGTCACATTCTCTTTTCTTCAGATACAACAACAAAATACAGGATATATGTGCACAGCCTTAAAAGACATTACAAAAACAGGAATAAATGGGTTGTTAAAGTCAATATTTAGTGTGACCTGTCCCCATGACAAGAAGCAGCACAAACAAACCTTTTTTGTGTTGAATGGAACCTAGTATAAAACATCATAAAGCAAATGCCATAAATTTCATATTGTCTGAACAAAAGGTTAAAGACATGTTAAGTGCAAAGGGAGGTGACAGTAAATCCTACCACTTTGGTTTATGGAAGTTGTACCCTGGAACTTTTGTTTTTACTACTGTACATACTTCCCATATATCCAGACTGGATATTAATACACATTAATAATATATATTAATGCACATTTGTGGTCTTTAGAATTTTACTAAACTAAAACACCTAATGTTGGCCTTGGACTTTTGCACAATTCTGTATTTTGTTAAACCCAGTGAGCAAGTAAGTTACTTTACTGAGTTACCTGTTTGTAAGGGAATAAGTTCAGTCAAACAGTCTACGTTTAAGGCCAAATGTAATGACAGAAAAGGTGAATGTGTAATGCACAGCAGTTGACATCATAAGCTATCATCTGCCAACAACAGAGCATAAATACATGAAAGACAGACACACATAAATGAACACAGTAAGTCCATTATCAGTTTTTGCTTCTGCTGTGTGGACATCGTTTCATTTTGTGCCACTAATTGATCTCTGAGGTCAGAGTTCACAGCCGAAGCTACTCATTCAGCTGTCACGTCAATGCAGCATTTATATGTACTGGGACAGCACAGCAGTGTGGGCAATACACTGCACATCTGTTACTTTGACAAAGTCATAAGTGAAAAGTGACATAAAATGGACTAAGACTGTGTAATATGACCATATACAATGTTATAACAGAAAAATCCATAGTGTTTCATATAATCTATTGTTTGAAGTTAGTTTTCATTCACAAGGCATGAATGCAGGCAGGAAAACTGCATGAACATAACATAAAAAGCAAGCAGGAGAACAGAGAGGTCACAGAACGGGTAATCCTGAAAAAGAAATTGTTTGTAATAAATTTCCAAATAACAGAAGATCAAAATCAAATGGTATGAGATTCATGAAGTTTATTCTAAACATTTATATTCAAAGAAAATGTATTAAATTATTCAGACATACTATTACTGATAGAAAATTACACCATGACAGATGATTTTGGTTACATTACCCACCCCAAGTTGTGACATGCTAAAAAGAAATGACGCTGAAAAGAAATCACCAATTTATCAAACCCCTTCTGTTTAACATCCTGAGATAAAAGATTATATTAATAACCCATCCAGTGCTCTAACCATGTGCTAACGATTGTGTGTCTAAAAACATTTTCCAAATATGTTAAGCTCATGACTCTAATGGAGTAATGACATACACACTTTGGTGCAAGTGCAAAGTTTTCTGGCATTTTTAAAAGAATGAACATTTGCAAAAACACCCCGTACACGCTTCAATAACTGTGGTCAATCATGGTAGACTGTAGTTGATGACAGGCTTATTGCAAAGGTAAGTGTCACTTTAAACACACATGCATAATGTGAAGGATGAGGCAGCCAGTGACTGAACCTGATTTACCACTAAAGGAAGGCTAATAAATTACCATGAATCAGACATAACGGACAGTGCATATCCTTCTGTTATAGGACTTGCAGTGGCATGCAAACATTCCTTTACATCACAAGAGTAAATCAGATTCAGTCTGTCTCTGAACAACATGAATCTGTGGAATGTAATGACATGCAAACTGGACTCCACGTTCCCTCTAAGTAGTCAAGTCTTCAGTATGACATGACTCAGGGGCTACTCAGTATTGCAGGATTGTTAACTAGCCATGCCCCAAAGATAAGTCTTCTTGCAACAGACTGCTAATGGATGCAAATAAGTATATACCAGTGATGAGTTCCTCCCATTACCAAGGAGTTCGCATAATCTACTTTCAAAACAACTGCTTGTACGTCCCCCAGTGCCTCTAACTTTTATGGATCCCTCCTTCATTAGAAATGAATGGATATGTCCCTTCTGTCCTGCCACCGGCCACCTGCAGCTGGAAGTCTCCACTCTTTGTTGTGAGGGTCAACAGCTGACATCTACAGAGAGCTCCTGGCATGTTCATGGTTACTGCTGCCCTGCACCATCAGTAGAACTTCACTGAAACCACACTGAGTGGGTGCTAACCCTCAGAACCCTGTGAACCTTACCTCTGCTACAGTTGTTTTTTTAATTAGCACTCTAACCACGCCCATGCTGCTCCGGTTCATATGTGTCCCATTGAAACTAGCTTGTTTTTGTGGCTGTATTACCCAGATGACCGCACCACAACATCTCTGACACAGTGACACGGCCACACCTGGGGGCTCCTCCACGCCCTGGTGTGTCTGCCCGTGGATGACCGGTAACAATGGTGACGCAACGATTGCGGCTAACCAGCCGGCTAACGCTAGCTTTAAGTCCAACAGTAAACAACAGGCCACACATACCGCCTTCAAACCACCATTCGCCAAGTCTAGCATGTCAACAGGTTTGCCACTTGGGGTTGAAACAAAACTAGGTCCTTCATAGGTACAACTCGAGGTATACATGGACATTTTTCCAAACTGTTATCTGGATACTACAATAAGAACACAGCATTCCAAGCGGCCACAGCGGCTTAAAATGAGACAAATCCTCACCCCAAGTGTAACTGAGGCTCCGGCGGAACTCGGGATCCCCTCCTGAGATCAAATGCGCCGTGTCATGCGTGTGTTTCTCAAAATGAAAAGTGGGAGAGAGGATTAGCTGTCTTAGGGTAAACTCCGCCGTCCCAGGCAGAGGAAAAAGGGAATGCAGGAATGTGACGTTCAGTCCGGTTTGCTGGCAACGTTGACACGTGCGCTCTAGAGAGGTGCATTGTGGGGAATGTTGTTCACGAACGAAACCGAAAACAGGTTGAACATGAGTAGAAGCTTACTGCATACTGAGAAACAACTAAAATAAATAGAATAAAATAAAATATCGTTTTATTTCATTAATCAGGTTAAGTATTTATATTCTGTATCGCAACATACGACAATCAAAAAAGGCTATTTAGCCTTGTAACCCCCTACGTGACAAAGTTTAGACCTTTTTAAAGTGGTTAATATTACATTATAAACACAGCATTTTAAAACATCCAGTAAGTACATGGATTATACACAAATATTCTTTTCAATCAAGAAAAGTTCCGTAATTTTCTCAAGAGGCTATGATGAAGTTTCATCATGTTAATTAAAGAAGAATCAAAGATTCAAATGATCTCTCATAATGGTCAGTTTCCAGAGTATGGAAGTCTGGCTGGCCTTCAGCCAATAGTAAAATTAATATAGTATAAAACGTAGTTTTATTTCGTTGTTATTTCATTCTTGCAAATCATAACCAGATGCTAACAGCTGTGTTTACAATCCCACGATAGCACTCCAACTTCACAGTATGGTTTTACCTCTGTGTAGGTGACTGTCGCTCACAATTAAAAACCTGTGATTTTTTTTCCCCGACTCAATCATGACCCCTCGTGGAAAATGAAAGAAGTGCAGCGAGTTATCCCCTGCCCCAGTGTCCTCTTAGATAAGACATGCATGTAAACAGAGACTCCAGTGATATAATACACATGAAACAGGCTGGTGTAAAGATAAATACAGTCACAAAGATGAACTAAACTCTGATTTACAGCTGAGTATAAAGCGTTGATCCCAGTCTGTGGAGACTCAGACACAGTCGGAGGCTCATTAACTTCGCTGACACACTGGAAGCTTCAGCAGGTTAGTAAACCCACTGTACTGCATATACCTCACTCACTCCCCTTCTGTCTCTGTCTCCACCTCACTGCCTTGGTCAGTCCTCCATCTATCCTTAGCCATCCCATAATTACTTTGTTGTCTTCTTCACATTACCCACACCAGCACCACAAGCCATTCATCCATTTTCCCACCCATAAGTTTTCCTCTGCAGATGCTTCATCATTTCCCATCTTTCTCACATCACTTTTTTTTCAAACCTTTTTTTAAATTTCATGTGAATCTGTGACGTTTGAAGTGGCATCCTGAAATCTCTGTATACTTTGAACCAGAAAGATAAATGTATCTATTTTTTCCTGTCTTATAAATCTTAGTGCGTTTAATGAATCTGCCTATAAGTTGGAGCTTCTGCGTGGAGTTGTGAAAAATGGAAAGATTCAAAGTCATTTGTTCTGTTGCCAAGGAAACTCTAACTACTGAGCTGCTACATAATTTCAGTGTTTTATAAATGTTGCACACTTGCATTACTTTGAAAAGTTATACACATAAACTAATCACTAAACAGTCAAAGTCAACTTAGTCTTAATAAATCTTAATAAGTCACTTTCATTTGTAAAAAGATCCAACAAATACTATGTGATAAATGTGAAATAAGAAATGAAGAAGTATTAAAGGTAATTTAGTGATCATTGGACATTATTGCAAGAAGTCAGACATTTTAGAGGAAAAGCTTTGTTATGGTTCTCAGAAAGTTTGGAGATTTCATCATATTAACTAAACAATAAACAACATCAGTCAGTCTCTGCACTGTACAGATCAGGGGTCTCAAACATGCGGCCCAGGGGCCAAATGTGGCCCCGCCAAAGGTTCCAATCCAGCCTGTGGGATGAATTTTCCACAGTCAAGGCGGTGGAACTCATTTTAGTTCAGGTTCCACATACAGACCAATATGATCTACAGTCAAATAATAGAATAAAAACCTATTAAAAAACAATGACTCCATATTTTGTTCTCAGTTTGATGTGAAAAAAAAAATTACGCCTATAAATGATGACAACTTCAATTTTTTGTCTTTGTTTTAGTGCAAAAAATAACATAAAATTACGAAAATATTTACATTTGCAAACTATCCTGTAACAAAAAAATGTGAATAACCTGAACAAATATGAACCTGAAATGTCTAAAGAAAATTAAGTACAGTTTTAACAGTTTTTGCCTGTTACTAAGTGTACAGTGTCTTTGTAGATCTGATCTATAATGCACATATAGAAATGATAAGTTGAGGCAGAATATTGTTAAAATTGCACTTATTTTTCTCAAGAAACTGATTTTTGTCAGGTTATTTAAATCTTTTTTGATTAGATAGTTTCTAAAAGTATTTTCATAATTTAATGGGGTTTTTTTGCATGAAAAAAAGACAAACATTTGGAGTTGTCATTATTTATAGGTTATTATGCTATTATTTTACTGGTCCGGCCCACTGGAGATCAAATCAGGCTGAATGTGGAAAGAAAATGAGTTGGAGACCGCTGTTTACTGACTTTATATTTAGTGTTTCAACTGCTCGTTCTCTGACTCCAGATCAGTAAAAGCAACATGGCAGCTCCTGGACTTTGGCTTCATTTTTCCCCAGAGGGAGGACGCGGCGTTGTGGCGTCCACTTTTATATAAATGCGTCGTCCGTAATAACGGGCCGAGCTCTGGTGCTTCGGTCTGTTCTTTAAAGTTTACTTGGAGGAGGAATACGACCCCTGATCTGTGTCCTCGCGTCACAAATAAATGCCGTCATTCGCTGAATTTGTCGTTTTTATGAATGGATTCGATGGAAACAAATGCAAATAAAAACACGTCAGAATTTTCCAGAAGTCCGAGCAGACGTCTCGTTTCGTCTGGCCTGAACTCCGTGTGATAAAACACAGAAAAGAAGCAGCGAGTCCTCGTGTTGAAGCCGGAAACAGAGAATATTTGGCATAAAAATGAGTTAAATCCATCCGGTTAAACCTGTAACAACAGCGACACGTGTTGTGTGTCTGTTTGTTTGACGGGTCATCTCCACATGACGCTGATCCATACAAACAGGATTATACAACAACAAGCAAAGAACAAAAACAGTCGACAATAACTATGTTAATATTTGAGATGTACGTATGGTCACCAGCCATAACATGTTAATACATACGGTACTTTAAATAATAATACACCTAAATGAGTACAAGTATCACCTCTGAAAAAAAAAAAAGAATAAATAAATGTTTCTACTTTAAGTACTGAATCATATGGCAGTGACACTGAAAGACTGAAAACAAACGATGAGATTCCCCTTAAAGAGGAGACGTCATGTGACATCAGGTTTTCCACTCGGGACTCCAACAGGCTCACTGACGCTTTGGCGAAACGGACGTCAGATCAGCCCGCACCGGAACTGGAACGCGGAACCGGACTGGGTCGACCTAATGACGCGGATCCAGGTTCCACTGATCTGCACGTTTTAGCCTCTTTTCGACCCAAAACAGCCTCCGTTAGCGTCTACAGTGTTTCTGCAGCAACTGAGGAGTAGAACAGTCTGATTTCAACAGCCATGAGTTTATAGAACACATGAAGATTAGACCGTGAGCCCGTTTACATGACCATGAAAATCACATAAACGTAGTATTCAGATCGGACGCGTTTACATGCACTTAAACGGGATAATCCATAAACCCTGGTTTAGACGTTTCAGTCCATTATTGGAGTTCTTTCAGAGTTTGTACGTCATCTGGTCTCCTCAGATCCAGACGTTTATGGACTGCAGTTATAGAAGAGGTGGTAATCCACAGTGGAAACATGCACCTCTCCCTTATTTTTTTTCTCAGATTGAACTTTTGTTATATTTTCTAAGTTCTACTGTGGATAAAACATGGGCTTATGAGTCACAGGACATTCGGACCTTCCATCCCTGACCCGCAGCCTCGTCCCTGATGTGAATAATGAGTGAAAATGCATTTATTCAACATTACACACTGAAAAAAATCTAAATCTTACCAAGTGTATTTTTCTCATTTGTAGTTTAAATATCTATTCACACTTAAAATGGCAGATTTTTTTTCTTAATTCAAGATTTACTTTCACTTGATTCAAGATTTTTTGCTTAATTCAAGCAAAAAAATCTGCCAATGGAACAAGT
This sequence comes from Apogon hyalosoma, assembly GCA_037367295.1. Taxonomy (NCBI): domain Eukaryota; kingdom Metazoa; phylum Chordata; class Actinopteri; order Kurtiformes; family Apogonidae; genus Apogon; species Apogon hyalosoma. Next base: position 55,467,659 of record JAPQRP010000005.1, read on the forward strand.
GAAAATGATCTTGGTCAGATTTCTTTAAGTAAGATTTTCCAGATCTACTGTCTATAAATCAGTTCTTATATCTCACTGAAAAGTTCCTCTGTAGGTGATTCTGTCTGATCTTAAGTGTGATGAGATGTTTGGACTAGAAATGAGACAAATACACTTGGTCAGAGTTAGGTTTTTTCCGGTGCACTGACAGGAGAAGAGCCGGTCAAAGATGTCATTCATTGTGTGTTTTTGAGGAGTTTGGGCTAAAACATGCAGAAGCAGCGGTCCTGGTCCTTCAGTCCGTCTGAGCTGATCTCATATGATGCAGACGAGCGCCGTCAGGAGCATTTAGTCTCCGCCTCCCACTCAAAGCTCCATACGTTTGGATGGACGCTCAGAGATTATACTGGATCACATTATCATGTGCAGGAAATAGAGGAAGAACTAGAGTTGCAACAAACCAATCAACAATAATATTCAAGAACCCCCCTGATGACTGTTCTACCAGCTTATTTCAACAGATCCCTATTCTTATACAGTCTGTCTCCAGACGCGATACACTGAGGATAAATATTAAGACACAGTATAACCGTCAAAGATCCCATGGGCCGACATAGACCAGAGCGTCCAGAGGCTGATTGAGCGTCTGTCCTGCTCTGCCTGCGTTCGACCACTAGGTGGAGGTAAGCACTACATGAGACAAACTGGGAAATAAAAACAAAAAAAAAAACACAACCCTTCATGGATCGACAGCGTCCTATTTCTCTAGTGTCGCAATCCACACAAACCTACACGGCCTCCACCAAACGCATTTAATCTGAACATGCAGCTTAGGCACATCACCCTGCTTTAAAATAAAAAAGAATACAGTAAAACAGCTAAAATCGGTATGTGAACATGCAGACACATCCCACCGACTCCCAATTCCACGTAGAAACACCTGCACGTTTCAGACGATTCACAACGGAAACACGATGACTGAGCTGCACCGACGAACACTCACTGCCGCCCTCTGTCCCAGTGACGACGCCTTTATCTGCATTCGAATTCATCAAACTAAGAATCCGCTTAATGCATGTCCTATCTCCTGTTTCTAATCAGGAAAATGAAAACTGGACAACTGCCTGACAAGCAGCTTCACGACCGAATGACAGAAGCTGATAAACTCATGTGACGGTGCTTCACATCACAGATAGATAATGAGTCAGAACATAGTGTAAAACAAACCAAAGAGCTTTAGACGGTAAAGACAAGACATGTTCTTCACCTGATCTCAACTTAATAGAACAGGATACCAGTTCCTGAAGACTAAACTGAGGGCTGAACAACCCAATAAGTGTCTATAGTGAAAGCTCATATCGTTAGCCTCGTAGCATAATTGGCTAAATCATATTTTTGGCCAAATCATGATATTTCTGTAACTTTACTCTCCTAATGTGTAACTGCCTGCTTTTTTTCATTACTGTTTTTATAGATACTGTTTCTTCTGGAACCTTAATTTCCTGAGGAATCAATAAAGTTCTATCTAATCTAAACTAAACTAATCTAATCTAGTCTAGTCTAGTCTAGTTTATTGTAATCTAATCCAAGATAAAGTAATCCAAACTAATTTATTCTAATCTAATCCAAACTAATCTAACACTGCTGATTCATTTTATGCAAATATAACAATTTGGCCAAAAATATAACTCAGCCAATGATGCTACGACGCTAACGATATTTAAAACTTTTATTGCACTGAATTGGTTGTAATTCCTAAATGACTAATGCAACATTTTAGTTAAAGCTGAACGTCCAGACTTCAGTCATCCTTGGTCTAATACTTTCCGTTATTTCACACGTTGTATTTGTTTCGAGTTCTTCTACATTGCGTGAGCGTAAACCTAATGAATCCTCGTTGGTGCAGCTCAGCCTAAACATCACTTCCTGTCCCATTCGCTCACGTGTCGACTCGACGCCGTCCAGAGGTCCGGCCTCTGGCGTCTTCCTCTGAACCTTGCGCTTCCCTTTTCCATCATCAAACCTTCGGCTCCACTCCTTCTCTTTCTACTTCCTCTTGTCTTTCTGCGTTACGTGGTTCTTTCCTCCGTTAACACCTGCTCTGGCTCTTTCTCTCCTTCCGTCAGCTGATAAAGTAAAAAAACAATAAGCATGTTGGTTGTAAACTAGTGTGATGATGGCTACTCGTGGGTCGTAAAGCCAAATGGTCGGTTTGCGTTCATACCGTGTCTGTACCCTTAGAAAGTAGCATCAGAATGTAAACAATAAATACAAACGATACAAATAAATGACTTCCGCCGCCTCCCAGCGCTAAACCAGTCATCCCCGGTTCTTCTGCGATCCGCTGTCCTCCTGGTTCTGGGTCTGAGGTACTGTGATGGGTCTGGAAATGGCGGCGGCCATGGTGCCTCCCATCCGCCGCGGTGCCTCCTCTGGCCTCTGGGCGGCGCCGTTCACACACCGTCCGGGCGTCGTTTCTGTGTGTTTGTGGTGGCTGGTGTGGGCGAGCCGCCGGCCGCCAGGTCATGGGCTCTCTCTATTCTCTCTCTCTCTGTCTGTGATTGGTGGATTCTGCCCGGTCTCCTTTGGTTGAGCTCTCCCATTGGCTGCAGGCAGGGCGAGGGGGCGGGACTGCTGCGGGTGACCTCGGGGTGACATGTGGTGAACCTGCGACGTCCTGCTGCCTCCTTCAGGTCCTCAGCTCATATTGTAGATGTTCGATCGGCTCCGTCTGGTGAGAAACAAGGAGACGACACGATTTAAAGGAGCAGCGACACATTTACAGTCATGGAGAAAAAAGATTAAACCACCTCTTCTTTTCTTCAATTTCTTGTTCATTTCTTTTACACTCATTTTCACTTGTTCCATTGGCAGATTTTTGCTTAATTCAAGATTTTTTTTTTTTTTTGCTTAATTCAAGCAAGAAAAATCTGCCAGTGGAGGAAGTGAAAATGGTCTTGGTCAGATTTCTTAAATCAGATTTTCCAGATTTATTGTCTATAAATAAGCTCTTCATTCTCACTGAAAAGTTCTTCTTTGGGTGATTGTCTGATTTTAAGGATGATGAGATATTTGGACTAAAAATGAGACAAGTGCACTTGGTCAGACATTGATTATTGCAGTTATTTTTGAAATTTTCCAACACAAACATTTAGATCTTAGTTGTCGTCCTGTAAATTGTCCACTTTTTCCATCGATCTTCACATGTTGCTTACTGTAGTTTTATGACATGAGTAAGTCTGTCTATGTTGTGAATTTCTTCCACAATGTCTTCAGTTATTTAGGTTGGGGGGTCCTCTTTACACCATTTGATGGCTTTTTTAGATGCTACCAAGAGGATTTTAATCAAATATTCATCCTTACTTGGTCTGTCTTTTCCTGTTAAATGACTCAAATGCAGCGCAGAACATGTCCTTGGTAGTTCATATCCCAATATTTTTCCAAATTGTTTGCTGATATTATTCCAATATTGGGATAAATTTCCACACTGCCAAAAAACATGCATACGACCAATTTCTTGTTCATTTTACTGCCTGGTCCAACTAAAGGTCCATTAGTTTGGACAAATATAATGATACCAACACAAATAGCTCA
>JAPQRP010000005.1:55533965-55549991 GCA_037367295.1 Apogon hyalosoma
GTTCCTCTGTAGGTGATTCTGTCTGATTTTAAGTGTGATGAGATATTTGGACTAGAAATGACACAAATACACTTTGTGTGGTAAGATTTAGATTTTTCCAGTGTCCAACCGCTGCTGCTGAAAAACAATTATGTGGTACTCTGAGAAATGTTTGTTGGAAGCCTTGACCTTATACGTGCAAATATTGTGATGTAACTATTTATAAAACGTAACAAATCAAGAAGGAATTGAAACGGGTTGTTGAAATCTACTCGGTTTTTGCCAAAATGAATCTAAAGATGGCTTTGGAGCATCTGGAGGGTTCCAATTCAAACTGTAGGAACTATTAGGGTCCAAATACACAAAGAAATGAACCACAGACTCAGAACAGTGGGTTCAGATAAACATGAGCCCTTTAAGTCAGGTGTACCCTCCAGTGTCGTAGGTGACGGTAAAGCATCTCAACATTGCATGCCACCTCCTGTACAAAAAGAGGAAGAGGAAGTCTGTTATGGGCATTAAGTCACTGTTCTATGTCAATCATAACCAATAACAATATGCCTTCACTTTTCTCTCGGAGTTTAGAAGAGCGTAGTTGACACAGGTACCACTTACAGCGTGTTGCTATGGCTGCAGTGACATGAATAGATAGCCCCTCTTATAGGATGGCAAATGCTGTTTTGTCTGGCCGTCTGGCCGTCCTGTTAGCAGTTAGTGGCTTACCCTGTTTATATATACTAGATGCCAATGTGAGCTGGCTGCAGCGCTCCTCCTGTACAAAACAGTGTAAACCACCAGGGTAAGGGCTGCGGTTTGCTTTAGTCCATGTTTTCCCCAAGGAGAGGAGGGCATCGTAGTCTGATGTACACTGTGATGTCTACATGTTTGTGTAGGTTAGCTCGACACTATTTAACTGCTTTCCTGGTATGATGGTCAGGTTGGATTTATGGACGGTTGCAAATATTTTTGTCCAAACACCACAAAGATAACAGTGACCGGCTGCATATTTTACTTTTATGAGTGAATAAAGGCTACGATTGGTTACATTTTAGATGTTTAGAATTCTGAGTGTTCTAATTTGTAGGACTTGAAATAATAGGATGAACTGCACTTGGCTTTTCCAGGTGCTAAACACACAATGAGAATCAAACAAACAGGAAGGCTGAATATATTTCATAAAAAGTGCAGTCTTAATGTTTGGATGCTGACTCTACAGAGGTTTATGGTGGCAGGAGGTGAAATCTGGGGAATAACATACATGTCCAAATCAAAAGACTCAATATAACAGTACAGGATGATTTTGTTTTTAATGCCGCTACAGAAAACTTTAGTTGAAATATCACTGTTAGAGGAGCTGCCATGTTACTTCTGTGACGCTCTATAGAGTAGAGCAGCAGAGTCACATCTGACAGAATCCTAACAGTGATCATTAATCGTCAATATCTTCTCAAAAAAGTTCCATCTTTGGGTTAGTTTTTCTACAGCCTGTAAAATGTAGTTGAGCCTTGTTTTATTTCAGGCCTCTTGGAAAGTAATTATTTAAGTTGTGTCCAATTATGCAAAAGGCTGAGGAGACACATATTCAGTTAAATTAAAAAGGAGTATATGTAAATATCTTCTTAAGTGGATGTTCTTTCTACAGCGGTTTAATAAAAGTTACACTGAAGAGCAAAAATATGATTCTGATGGCGAGGACTTCCTGTTGTAGGCGACTTAATGAAAAAAAAGTCTTTCATTGGGAGTGGTTTATTGAGGTCATACAGGAAACCTTCCTTCGCTCAGTCATGTGAGTGTGCTATGCCATTTAGCAACTTTCTGAAAATCAAGGAAATTGTCTTCCTCCCTTTTCTTATTTTACTTCCTGCCATTGCACAAACACTCACACAACTAAATCATGTCTTCATCATCGAGTCCACCATTCCTGTGAAATCATAGCTCGCTTTCAAAACTTAAATCTGATTATAGCGTGCATTATATCTACACCTCTCTGCGTAAGCTTCCTCCGCCTCTCCGTTTACTGAGGTTATGCCTGCTCACCGACTGTTACCCCGCTTCACTGCTATGTGACTCAAAACTGAACTCTAACATGAGCCTTCTGCTTCAACCAACCAAAACCGTGCTTTAAGAGAAAAAAAAACATCATAACAAATCAAGGAAAATAGGTACACAAGTCTCTTGTGGGTTTGCTCTGGTGCGATAGTTCCTTTAAAATTAACACCACCATCTGAATCATCACTTTTCAGGGGCGTGAATGCAAAGTGGGTTGATTTATCATAAACTTTCAAAGACTGTGGTTACTGAGCATTAAAAGTGGTTGCACTTGCCCAAGCATTAACCTGCAGAGTCCAACAAACCCAGCATCTCAAGAGCATTATAGAGAAATTCTACCACAAAGTAAAACAAATCTGTATAAAAAATTAATGACATTAGCAATTAGTGAAGTAGCTATACACCTTTGATGGGTATGTATCGTGTATGATACAAGGTGCATTGAAGGGTTAACATGCACAGATTAGCATGGGGCCCCAATGCTCGTGGGGCCCACGGGCAAGTGCCCATCAGACCCACGCGTTAAGACGGCCCTGTTCCAAACAGTGGATAAATGTCACGATTGTATCAGTGATAATATGCCTTTTTAAACACAGGTGTAAAACTGAAACTTAACATCTTTGAGTTGCAGTTTTTAGCGTACGTCTCATCTCAGTTTGAGGCTGACCAACAGAGGTGCACAAAATAGTTTTCCAACTTTTCCTCTCTCTCTCTCTCTCTCTCTCTCTCTCCGTCTCTTTCTGGTTTCCTTTTTTACCCTCCCTCAGTCTCCCCAAACAACCCCTTCGAGTTTCTTTGCCCCGGTCCCTTTATACTAAAATCCACTCTAACACAACTAAAAATTCATTTTGTCTGACCTAAATCAGCGGGTGTCTGCGCCATGGGCTTATTACACAGTGCGCTTAAACTTGTGTTGTGGAGGAGGATGGGGTATTATTATCTTCCAGCTACCCACCCTGCTATAAAAACTAGTGGTGCGACATCTCCACAGCGCAGTGCTGCTGCCCTCCCTCCCTTCCTCTCACTCTCTGTGCTCGTCCTACATGAGCCACACACAACAGTGAGCCTGACTCTAAACTCCACACCAGCCACTCGCTTCACACACAGACCCAAGATTCACACTCTGCTCTTCTTCTTCTTCTTTTTCTTCTTCCTCTCTGCTGCTGCTGCTGCTGCTTTTTTGCTTCTATCCATTGGATGTTCCTCCCTGGGTGTTATCTTTTTTTTTTTTTTTTTTTGTGAATGGGCATCCGTGGCCGGTGTGAGGAGCTTGTGAATGGATTGACTGACTGACTGATTGACAGACTGTGTGAAGAGAGTGACAGCTGGGTTTCAATAAAAAGAAAAAAGAAAAAAGAAAAAAGAGGGAGATGCTGAGAGGTCAAGCGAGGAGCGACAGACCCTCTTTGTAGTCCGGAAATATATAAAAGACACGTGAGGAGAATCGAGAAACTGGAGGTAAGGTAGGCGAGTGCTGAAAGCTGTGGAATGCTGGGGAACGTATCAAGACATGTGTGAATTAATTTGAATGCCAGAGTTTTGGAACAAAGTGTGTGTGTGTGTGTGTGTGTGTGTGTGCGTGTGTGTGTGTGTGTGTGTGTGCGTGTGTGTGTTTGTGCATTTATGTTTGCGATCATTTGTCCTGTTGTTACACATGTCTGTGAACAAGCTTTTATGTTGAATGTGCATCAATTACGCATGTCTGTTTAAAGAGTTTTTATTGGAGCTGTGTTGCGTTCACGTCGTAAAGGCCTGAGTGGGTGCAAACAGGTCAATAAAGTCACTTAATGACTCTTGGAATTCATTAAGTTAAAGTGTAAATATGGCTCAACAACAAGTGTTCCAATCTCATGGTGGCGTGCAGTGTTTTGTCTCTTACAGACATTACACTACTACTTCTCCTTGTAGCTTCTACATTTACATATTCTTTAAAATGTAAATTGAATGTCCATGTAGTCTTTAAGTTAAGGTTCAGAGGGATGTTTGTGAGTGTCGACACAAAAAAACATGTTATGGATTTGAGGCTGAGCTGTAAATTATTGTTTACAGCAAAGCTTGGTGTCACTAGCTTATAGACCTCTTACCTCATGGAGTTACAAAATGCCATGACCAGTAATACCAGCCAAATCGTTTACTGCTGCTGTTTTTCCATCCAGGTCGTATTATTATTATTACTAGGATTTCTTTGTCTCACGGCATTCTTAATAGAAAAAAAATATGCCTGAAATATCAAATCTAAAATTGAAAGGACATGAAAAATAAAATGCACATGTACAGAAGGAATAAAATTAATAGCAGAATGGTAATACTTGTATCATAATTATTTGTGTGAAGTATTCTGTTGTTGTTGTGTCATGTAAAGTGTGTCATTTTAAATGACTACATGTGCTTACACGCCTCCTAAAGTGAGCGTCGGAAAATACACATTAAAAATCAAACTGCAATAGTAATAATATGCTTTTTAAAAATAATAATAATAATATCGCTGCTGTATTAAATACATCCTCTAATACCTTTCAACTTCTCTAATGAATATTTTTATTTAATACAAATGAAGAAAAGTTCAGAGAAGTAAAAGAAATAATACTGAATAATTCATCAATACTTTAAAAAAAATTAAAAGGCAGTGAATAGTGTAGAGGAATCAGGACTAATCACTAAATCAATATTCTGGAACTGAAGCCTAAACTTTTGTTTACTTTGGGGTAAGAGAGATAATGGTGTGTAGCTGTGGGCCCCCCTGAAGGCTTGAGAGATGACACTTAGCGCAAACAGGCTCTTTAAGAGGCCAAGCGAATTAAATTGGCCCCCAGATCTCTCAAGACCTGGTCGGGTACTGTCTTCAAAATAATATTAAACTGTATAATCATATTTGTAATAATGAATACCAATAATGCATTAATTAAAAGCATGACTTGCAAAATAAATCAGCGATGGAATTTGGTTCATCTGTAAACTAAAATATTTCACCTGTTTTTTCCAAATTTCTTTTTTTACTTTTCTTTTTTTTTTTTTCTTTTTTTCTTAGAGCCCTTTACAACACTTAAAGTGACCAAAGTGCTTTCCAATAAAATCAAAGCATTTTCCTTAAACTACAGTTTGATCTGCTGTATTTTGGGGAATTTGTTCAAGTGTTCTGCTGTTTTGCCGCCAGAATGATACACCGAAGCCATGAAATTTCATCAACACCTTCTTTTCACTGTAATACAGTGAATATGGTTCAAAACAAAACAAAGCATATATCCAGGTAAATTTCTCAGATTTAAGTGATCCTCGACTAGGGGATGCTGCAAAAGTTGTGCAGGTAAAAGGTGCAATACGACTGTGACATTTCATTATTATTATTATAAAGATTGATATTGTATAGCTGTCATACATACTATCTGCCTCTGCTAATTGACAGCAATTAAGATGAATTTAAAAACGCTCCCTGTTGATGGGATTGGACAGTTGTGCTCATGTGTAAACTGCAGACACTCATTTAAAACACCATCCAAGGAAGTGTCTCCTCCACACACAGGTGCACTGTTACAGTGGTGATAATGGACTACCTTAACACACTGGGTCAATTGAATGTCTCCTCCTAATAAGGGGGGTGCATTTTGGCTGTCAATACTATAAATTATTGGTCATGCAATTGTCCATCTGTGACAGCTGTTTAGCAGGTGTTTGCTATGGGCAGTTGGTGACAGGGGTAAACTTTGGCTGCTGGTGATTTTAGCATGTGGGTCAGGTGGATGTATACTGGCCTGACAGGGATAAACTAGGCTTTAGCTGTTGTAGCTTACAGGCCAAATGAGTGTCTGCCTGTGACAAGGGTTGAGATGGACATTAGCTGCTGATTTGTGGCCTGAGCGGTCAGGGCCGGGGACAAGTTAGCCACTCCACTCAGGGCATAATGATGATACAGCTGCAGTGAGAGGAGGAGGAGGAAAAGGAGGAGGAGGAGAGGAGGATGATGAGGAAGAAGAGGAGGAGAAAGAGGAGGTGGTGGTGGTGGTCAGAGCCCTTGGAAAGCAGATGAACTTCTTGGGAGAAAGACGATACTGAATGGAGGTGACACATAGTTTGAGGTGGGAGTGCTGAGTTGAAAGTGTTAGTGACTAAGTGAGGCATGACATGAGATGTGGCCAGTACAGGCATGATAGACGGATGGACGGACGGACGGACGGGCAGCCCAATGGAAGTCACTTCAATAAATGAGTTGATTCTGATGATTCGACTCTGCACATACGGAGCCGTAGTACCTATTTAGTACATCCACGAAGGCGAGTGGCTTTAATTGTAACTACTCAGAAATATTTTTGAAGTTGTGTCACACTATAATGACTGAATGACAGTTGGTTTTGTGCAATGAAAAAGTTCATTTACATCCCTTCTGTAGGTACAAAATACGACAAACCATAATTATCAGCACCATTTCAGAGGGCATTTCAACCCTAGCTGTCCTGATGGGTGTGGTGGGGTGGGGGTGTGAGGAGTTAAGTCTGTTTAGCTGATGAAATGTCGCTCCAGGACCTTGTGGTGGGAAAGCTGTGCCCTCCTCCCCTCCCTGTCTATGTGGCACATCCTCCTTAGATCCTCTCCACATTGTAATTAGGGGCCGGCCGCTAAGAGCTACAGCACTAGCTAGTGGCAGGCAAACAGTGGGAACAGAGGGGAGTGGTGCTCACTGGGGCACCAGGCGAACAAACAGCAACAGCAGCACGTGTCCCATAGTTCCAGGAGTGGGTGGGATGGATCCAGAGCAAAACGAATGACAGCGGGTTAGCCGAACCCTCCCAGTCAGACTCTCCCTCTGTCTTTCTCTTTCTCTCCCTCTTATCCACTCGGTGTTGTTCCAAGCTCTGCACTATTGTTTGCCTTGGCAGGCTGTTCCAGGGAGGGGCCCCTCCGCTGGTGTTTGTGCAACCTGTTAGGGAACTTTTAGGGCCATCTGATCTCTTTTTGAGATCCCTCACTTCTCCCTCAGATTCTCTCACCTTTTAGCCAGGCTATTACTCGTATGGATGTTGTACACGTGGAGTGAAATGTAACAGAAAAGGCCTGTAGCAAAGCACAGAGCTACAGCCCCACTTGCATTGTGTTGAGGATATGTCAGATGCAGTGAAAGGAGTTAAAGTGTATTGTTTGCTCCTTGACTCTGTACTGCAGAGTTCAAGGTACATCCCCAAGACCAACTCAATAGTCACATTCTATTTTTTTAATACATCCTCTGCTCTGCCGGCTCAGCCAATGAGAAAAACTCCTGTTTGTCTATCTGCCTTTTATTCCACTCTCCTCAGCTAGTTGCATGGGTCTGTGGGCCTATAGCCTATACCACCACCCACTGTATAGACTATTTAATTATGTCCACACTGTATCAATGGCATGAACATAGCAACTGTTACCTAGCAACAGGATCGACAAGAATAAACTACATGTAAGATTGGTATCTGTGTTGTATACCTGCAGAACTGAGGGATTTTCTGGTGTAATTTTTATGCTGTGTGATCCTCTGCAGCACAAATGAGCACAAACTGAGACTCTCAGGGTGTATATAAATATGTGTGTGTGTGTCTGTGTGTTTGTGCATGTGTGGCTTTAGCCCTGGCCCGTTTAGAGCCAGTCAACAATGCAGCTGTGGTAAGCGGGGCCGCTTCAAAGTATTTATCTACACATGCCTTCGGTGACCACCAAGTGTGGACAGCTAAGTTTAAGCTCTATTCATAGATGTGAATGAATGAGCACCCTGCCAGAGGAAGTTTTATCACTGTAACTGTAAACAACAGCGCGCTGAATCAACAGGTAGAAACTCAGCAGCTGTGCAGTAAAGATTTTAAGGAAAAACAGCTAAATGAACAGAGGTTTGTGAGTGCATTAGGATGGTATCTGTTGTGAAAAAGCTGCGAGTCAGTGTGCCGTTAATCAAATGAGTGAGGAGGGAAGGACTGCAAACAAAGCATTTTGACAGGATACTGTATCTAGGGTACAATCTGACCTCTTTTGTCGTTCTCTTCACTTCTCACCACATTTCAGAACTGCATTGTTCAGATCATTTTGTTACTCATATCTGGTAGAAGCAGACAAAAAAAGGCTGGACATCACAAATGCTCTCATTAAAAGTTCATGTGCTAAAACAGAAGGCAGACACTGGCTTATTTATTTGTCCTGTGAAGCTGATGGGGTTTCCTAACTCATTTACAGTTGCAACACAAGAAATCGTGATAACACATTCAAGAATAAACATTATTCAATGTGATGTTTGCTCAAAAGGAGACATGCTGTATTTACCACTTGTTGCCATTACTGCACAGATGGCACACAAACAAGTATGCCTACAGTATATTTTAATGAAGCATGACTGACAGTCATTGCGTTAACAATATCTGCTTCTGTTTAAAACCTTGCCCGATTGAAACATATAAGCTTTCTGCAAATATTTTATCTAATGAATGGATGGCTGACTCTCATCAGATACGCTCCAGTTCTAACTGCTGTGATGATTTGAGTCAGACTGATGTCTTTTCATGACCACTTATTACGAAGTACTCGTCACTCCTGTTTCAGCCTTTAACCTGCAAACACCCTGTGTCATTTCTTGTCCTCATTAACTTTCTGCTGACACTTTCTGCTCAGGAGGATCTCTTATCAAGAGCTGCATCATAGTGAAAATTAATGTGACAATTCTTCAAATACCAAACAGGAAATCAAACAGGGCAATGCTGAAATGAGTCAGAGTGTTTCTTACAAGGTTACAAAAATAAGTGTATTTCTGAAGGATAAATTACTGGTGATGTTTTAGGAGGAGGCATTTCTTTACTTAAAACGTACGTATTTAACGAATATTATGATCAACTCTAAATTCATGCTATAATCACAACCTCATTTTGATTGTGCAGGGGACATTTAAATGTATGCCACCGAGTATATATGCCAATAAAAATATATGCTGTCAATGAAAAGTGATAATCAGGAGGATTTTGAAGAACGTCCGTTACGCAGAATATGGTTCTGCAGAATAAAGTAGCATTAAGTTCTTTACAATGACTATTAAAGAGACACTATGCAGGTGATGTGTTTGCTAATGAGGTTCTTTTTTTTTCCCACCGTCTCCTGTCTAGATAACAGTCTCAGATAGACGGAAGACATGGTTCACCACAGAGAAGAGGACCTGATCGGGATCCCCTTTCCAAACCACAGCACCGATGTCCTCTGCAGCCTCAACGAACAGCGCCGTGATGGGCTGCTCTGCGACGTCATCCTCATCGTCCGCGACCAGGAGTATCGCACCCACCGCTCCGTCCTGGCTGCCTGCAGTCAATATTTCAAGAAGCTCTTCACAGTGGCCACCACCGACGGCGGAGATCACCACCACACAGCGGCCGTGTACGAAATTGACTTTGTTGCTCCAGAGTCTCTCACAGCCATTCTGGAGTTTGCCTACACATCCACTTTGACAGTGACAGCGTCCAACGTTAAAGAGATCCTGAACGCAGCTCAGATGCTGGAGATTCCATGCATCATAAATGTTTGCATGGAGATCTTGGACAGTGGGGATGGAGGAGGAGGAGGTGGAGGAGGAGGTGGAGGTGCACGAGGAGGAAGAGAGGAGGAAGAACTGGACGAAGAGGAGGAGGAGGATGTAGAGGAAGATGAGGAGGAGGAAGAAGAAGAGGAGGAAGAAGAGGAGGATGTGGGGTCGAGGAAGGATGAGCAGGAGGAAGAGGAGGATAACATCAGTGAGAGGTCGCTGCAGTCATCGGAGAGCAGGGGGGAGCAGACGCCTCCGGGGACGGGGGAGTCTCCGCCTCCGACCACATCCACCTACCGTCAACAGTTTGACCTGCACAGGCAGTCGTCCCAGTCCCCTGACGCCATGAGAGGGAAACAGGTACATTTTATACTACACATACATTCAAACTGACATTCTCTCCATTCACTTTGGACATTTGTGGACCCTCTAAAGATGCCTGTTTGACACCAAACATTCGCATTCAGTTTTTGACCACAGATTACCTCAGGTTTTTACATTTGTACGGGTTGAATACTAGATCATGACTGGTTCTAAAATGTTTGTGATTTCATATATACTGCTGGTAGTATCACCCCATCACTTGAGGGTTTTGGTACAGAGCAAAGAAACTTTCTCCCTTCAAGTGAGACATCCTTCAATACAGTCAGAGACAAAGGCTGCAGGGAACTATGACTGAAAAACACTCACGGAGGAGGGACGTTGAAGGTCCAGTGTGTAAGATTATGGGGATTTAGCAAGACTCAGCTAGAGATTTTAAATACAACATAATAACCATGTTTTAGTGTATGATCACATTAAAATGAGACCCACCGGGTTTTGATCAAATTGGAATTTTCTCAACATTTTTAAAAACAGGCGCAGCAGGTCATTGTTCACCAAGTCCACCATACTGTAGCAAAGAGTTGTCTTTTGCTTTATGTGTTTTAATTGTATTGGGTAATCTGACAGATTTGGCTAGGTTCAGGCAAATGAGGAAAGAACAGGTAGGATCATTACAAAAATATGAGGATAAGGGGTTGGGAATCAGGGCTAAAATAAGAAAGGCCATAGGAAATGCAAACATAAACACAGCAGTTTTGCCTTGTGTTCAACCCAAAATCTAGCCTCGCAAGTCCATAAACTGTTTTTTCCTCCATTTCCGTCACCAACTTCCTCCTATGTCATCAATTTCCACCAGCTGAGGAGTTACACTGACTTCTGCTGAACGTGCAAATCAAAGACATGGCCCTGGAGGAGTACCCAGTGAACTGAAACTGACACAGAGGCCTCTGTGATGGTGTGGGAGTGGAAGCATGCTCTTCTTATGTAGCCACCGTACGTTGAATTGGGAAGGTGGTACAATCTGTAACTCCACCACTGGATGTCACAGAAGGTGTACTCAGACCTACTTCATTTGGTCCATTTTAAATGGACCAGAGTTCATTTCCCCGGAAAGTCCGGACTTTTTTTTTTTAGGTGTGAATACAAACATGCAAACTCTGATTTGACTCAAGCGGACCGAGACCACTTAGAAGAGGTCCGTAGAGTCTCGGTCCGCTTCCAAACGGACTCTGGGCCTGTTCACTTCTGATGTGAATATAACCGTCCTCGAGTTAAAACAAACCAATGAAGCATGTGCCTTTTTGTGCTTGACGAGCCACCGTAGCTGCTGGAAGTAGCAGAGCTGCACAGGTAGACAGAGCAGACAGCAGCAGCCATGAGCCGTGGACCAATGAGGAGACTGAATGTATCACTGACAGTTGGTCAGATGCACATATTACGAAACTAACTTCGAATGAGCTGTTCTTGACAGTTAACGTTATTTTAGTAAATCTGTGTCTGTAAAAATAGAATACATATTCCGAAAATGATAACTGCACGTCGGACCTTTATGTTTGTTTTCATCAACACCTGCCGTCTCTGATTCACCCCGCCCCCAACTTTTCTGTCCAATGCCAGCGCAGTTTGTCACATGCATGCCTCTGTTTACAAAGTTTGGTCCACTAGCAAAAAGTGCGATGAGAATGCGATCCGAGCCAAACTAAAAAAATAAAGTCTGCATTCGATCCGAATCAAATAAGCAGACCAAAGGACTTGCACACAGTAACGCAGTAACCTTCACTTGTTTTGCAGTTGGTCCTTTCAGGGTGCTTCTATTTTGAAGAGAAAAAGGGGCTTTAAATGATCCTGTATTGTCGCAAGTATCTTAAACGTATAATTGTGTCATATTTTGCAGGAGAGTATGGAGAGTCGGGCTCTGAAGGACTTCTCCATCGAGTCTCTACTTCAGGAGGGGCTTTACCCTCGCATGTCAACACTGGACAGAAGGGCCAGCTTCTCTCCTCTCCTCCCGGGTTTCTACCCTTCAGTGTGGGCTGCGGAGTTCCCGGCCTTCCCCCAGCAGCTCTTGGATGCAGGCCACCATCAGCATCCGCACACGGGAGCCTCGCCACAATCCAGGCTCCCCCACGCCTACCCGACCCCGGCACCGCTCGAGGCTTCCAGGCCCCTTGATCTCGCTGTGAAACGAGAGATCATCAAGGAAGAGATGAAAGAGGAAGTCCCGCCCTCTCTGCTGCACGGTGACTTCCTGAAGGATTTTGTCAGCTCGGGCCTGGGCAGCGCCGTGAACCCGGGGTCAGTGCAGACAGAAGGTCACGCTTTGGGTCAGATTAAGGATGAAGCCGACTTCCGGTCGTACCTGAACTTCCTGAGCTCCGCCTCCCACCTCGGGGCGCTGTTTCCTCCTTGGCAGTTAGAGGAGGAGAGGAAGATGAAGCCCAAGGCGTCGCAACAGTGTCCGATCTGCAACAAGGTCATCCAAGGAGCCGGGAAACTGCCGCGACACATGAGGACGCATACAGGAGAGAAACCTTACATGTGCACTATCTGTGAAGTACGGTTCACCAGGTATGTGCAACAACACTTTTTATCACATCGTCGTTACTTGCTTTAAGTGTTTTCTATTGATAAACTGCTCACAGATCTTGACGTGCTTCTGTTCCTGTGAGTGTCAACTACAAAGCTCTTGGTTATGCAAAACAGCAGGGTAAACGGAAAAGTACCCCATGCTCTTTTGAGTGAGGTTTATCTGTTTTCGCCTCATCTGAATATCAAAGCGCTGAAAGTGGAAAGCCCCCTCCGCCGTGTTCTTTGCATTAGCTTTATCTAATAACATCCTGCTTCTTTGGCATATGTTCCACCTGTATTGTAGAAGAGCAAAAATGTTAAGTTGTTCATTGAAGAATCCGACGTTACATTTAGATAAATCATCTTGTAAAATCTGAGATTAAAAAGGCCAAGAAAGCACAGTGTTGTCATTTATGTCTTAACCTTTCCGCCCACATTGTATGAGAACATGTGGTTTTGTTTTTCTTCCCCAGACAAGACAAACTCAAGATCCACATGAGAAAGCACACAGGTGAGCGCCCCTACATCTGCCTCCACTGTAACTCCAAGTTTGTCCACAACTATGACCTGAAGAACCACTTGCGTATCCATACGGGCGTCCGTCCATATCAGTGTGAACACTGCTACAAGAGTTTCACACGGTCCGACCACCTACATCGACACATCAAGAGGCAGAGCTGCCGCATCTCCCGCCCTCGACGGGGACGAAAGCCGGCGGCTTGGAGGTCCGCACCCAGCAGCAACTTCCTATGCCCCCCCACTGCTGCCACCAACCGGTTCGAGGAGAATGGGTTGAGCTCCGCCTACCAGGCAGTCAAGAGTCACGGACTTGGGGAAATGCTGGGCCTCGGCGGCAGAGGTCTGGGGTTTAAAGGTGTGGACGGGAGCGTGGGCAGGGAGGAGAATCGGCGAACGGAGGGGAATCAAGTTGCAGAGGAGGAGAAGGCCGGGGTGGGGAGGCAGAGAGGGATGTTTGCCTTCGCCCTGTCTGGAGAGGAGGTGCTCACCCATGCACCATTTTACGGTGCAACCTCTGACCCCTGGACCATGAGACTGGAGCGTGCTCCACCCATCCCCGAGCCCGCCAAATGAGATTTGTTTTGTAATAAAAAGCGGAATAAAAAGTGGAAAAGTCTTAATTCTGCTCTGAAAAGATAAAGCACCTTTTTAAAACATGAAAGACAAGAGAGATATATGAGCATTTTAGAGCCAACAGTAAAACAGACTTAAAAAAAAAAAAGAAATCCACAGTCCACTTAAATAATTCCACAGATGCCATGTTAAATAAATGTCTGTGAATATCCTGTGAATAATTTGATAGCATTTAAGAAAAGTCCAAAAGGAAAACATTTGACATTGTTTATGAGAAATGAATGCATTTATGTTTTATTATCCACACAAAGTGTAACAACTACCTAATTATGGTATGAAGCAAGATGAGGGTTTTGCAATGCAAAGCACTGAAATGCAAAAATATATATGTGATTCACAAAAACAGGATAAAAAAAAAACTAAACTTTTTTTTTAAAAAAATCTTGAATTGGAGACTATGATGAATGTAAAACATGATTACATGTCTAAATACAATCAACAAATCGTCCCTTTAACATTCTAGTCTGTTATTAATGAAGTAGGGGAGTTGATTAAAAATAAAATCTAAATAAATAAATCAGTCAGCATCCAGACAACAGCCAGTTTTATTTAGTGTCGATGTGTTAGTGTTAAAATGATGGCGCGGTGCTTTAAGAAAACTAATCCTAAACATCATCTGGCACATGTCCTGACCATGTCCTACCTGTGTGTTTGGTTTATTTAGTGTTCACAGACAAAGGAAACTCACTTGAAGTTGAATAAATCAGGATATTTGATAATGTGTTATTATCTTTTCACCGCCTTGTTCTGAATTAAGCTCCTCATCTGCACTATTGTACATAAACCCAAACTATGGGCCACGGTGGTGTTCATTATGGCTGCGTTGCTGATGATGTAAAGAAAAAAAAAAGAAACATTGCTCTTCAAAGACTCTGATGAATTCATCCAAAGATGTGTACTAAAGCATTTCACAGACTTGAATAAGACTTGTTTTAATGTTTATGAATATGTGTCTTCAGGAGATGTATATTTCTGACTAATTGACTGCCGCTTTAGCTGTACGCTTGTGTTTTACTGCAGCAAACAAATCAGTTTCAACGGCCCCTGCCCCAGTTTTCATATACTGTTCATCTCTGATTTATGTATAAAGCTGTTCGAAAATTATTTGAATTGAAATGGGAAAGTATTTTCTTGCTATTTATGCGTATTTAAATGAATGAGCCTTGGCTATATTTTGCAAATCTGTTTTATAAAGACACTAAATGTTGAACTTTGTTTTGGTGTCGGAGTGTTTTTTTGTTTTTTTTTTCAGTCAAGTGTCCACCGGGAGGCAGTGGAAACCACACACAAACACAACACTGAGATCACTTTTAAGCTCATGTAGGAAAACAGTTACAGTCCATTTACACCTGCAGTGGATTTCGAATAACATCACCATTTATGTGGAATCCTCTAATGACGGGAAATTCACTGTATCTGCTATTCTCCACTCACTGAGGCCTGTGGGATTCTGGTTGGGGTCCCACACACCAGTTGGCTAGTGTGGGGTGGAGTGGATTTTGTCCCTTGTACATTTTTGACTATTAAACACGTTTTTTTTATGCATCTATTTGTCATCTTTCTGTGCCAGTTTATAGCATGCATTTGTTATTTACGTAAAGTAAATGTCTTCCAGAAAAACACACAGACATACATTGTGAATTATAAGTTTACATGGATACAGCACTGGTAAGAACACAGCATGAATAACTATGAATTTAGACAGAAGTGGTGTTGTTTTTCTCACAACCTCATAATTAAGTTGAACTGAAAGATGACGCCATGTCCAAGATGAATGGTGTGATTCAGCAGCTTTGTGAATATTGAATATATGACATTAGTGTTTATTAAAAAAAAACAAACAAACAAGTATTTCCATTAAATCTTTTTTTTTTTTTTTTTTGGTGGGGACAAGTGGTCTGTGGGTGATGTAGTAAGTGTACTTGTACTAAACCCTGAGCATGATTTTACAACTTTCTATTCTTATCATAATTATTATATTATATTGCATTATATTATATTATATTATATTATATATTACCTTGCCATTTATTTTGTGTTGAGACAACATGATATATTTATTTACCAAAAACTACAAAGACAAGAGAGTATTATAAACTATAAAAAAAAAAACACAACTGACCGATTTGTTTTTTCTTTTGGATTTTTGTCAAACATCAGTAATCATGATACCTGGGTATTATGTTGATATGCTGTGTCAAATTTCGACTTGACCATGTGATAAGACGGTACCACACCAAAACTAGTGTTAGTTTAGACTCAAATTATCTAAAAAATAAGTGTATGTGTAACAAACACAGGTGGTTAAACAAAAGGCCTTCTCTTTTACCTCCATCAGCAGCTCATCTGACAACTGGGACTGCAGTGTGTGTGTGTGTGTGTGTGTGTGAGTGTGTGTGTGTGTGTGTGTGTGTGTGTGTGTGTGAGTGTGTGTGTGTGTG
>JAPQRP010000005.1:55656965-55667109 GCA_037367295.1 Apogon hyalosoma
ACTTAAACAAAGTGACAAAATTTGGAGTTGTCACTATTTATAGGTTATTATGATAGCACTAGCGCGTTGACCCATGGGGAACCACGGGTCATTAATACCGATATCTAGGGACAGAAGTTAGTAAATGCATCGCTCCTGTTTTAAACTTCATTTCCCATCATGCGGCGTGGTACTGCGCTTCCCGTCAACCGTTATGGGCAACGCAACGTGACTGTAAGGCTACTGTATTCCAAAATTAATAATATCTCCCAAAATACTGGTCCTATCAACTTGCTGACATGGAAATGGGACTATTCCTCAACTGTAGGTACCAAACTAGCCAGTTAAAAACATCTCAACTTCGCAGATACACACATACGCTCTGAGACCTTCCAGTACTATGATAAAGACTTTACAGGTCTGATCCACTTGAGATCATTTTGGTCTGTATGTGGATTTAAACGAGTATGACATCCCATTGGTGGATCAGTTCTGGTCCACAGGTCGTATGTTTGACACCTGTGCACTAGAGCAATACCAAGACCAGCTCTACATAATGAAGTGGGTGGGATGGCTCAAGAGGATTTTCAAACAGGGTGGTGAGTTGGGAACATTTTCACCAGAGAGATACATATTTTAAACACATTTAATAACTTTTATGTGCATTATTCCCAGAAGTGAAGTTTATTATAACTGAGTCATGGGATTTGTTTACAGCTTCAGGGTTTAGTATGACTTTAAAGCACTGACCACTGGGAGGTGAAGACGCCATAGATGACTGTGTCCCTCCAATCTGCCCCCTTCAGGATGAACACATCATGCACCACGTTGAAAACAAAGTTGAGCTCAGGCATAGAGCACACCAGCTTGGCTTTCAGGAAGGACGTCCACTTCTTCTGCAGGGTGCGCTGGCCCCCGAGATCCCCCTGTGGTGGAACAGGGAAAAAAGATTTGGCTTCGCAATGCCTGAGATGGATATTTATGTAACCCTTAGATGCACAAGTGTCTGGGCTCCCCACTCTTCCATAAATGGGTAAAAAATGACTCATTAAAACCTATGTGCTTTTATACCTTTTTTTTCTCACTTGCCAATAATCATTTGTTTTATATTTTGGTTAAAAAACTAGGATTTCATGTTTGAAATATGCTTATTTTTTTGACATTCACAACTTAATTTCCTTTTTATGTATTTTGAAAATTTGAAAAGTATATATATAATATATAACAGCAAAAGAACAATGTTAATGTCCATTTTGATATAAGGTTCAGATGAAATTCCATTGAAAATGAAAGCAAGTCATTCTGACCCACCTGTGAAAGGTTGGGGTAGTAATACAAAAACTACAATTTCAGAAAATCTATAAAAGAGAAGTAAAAGTGTAAACGGCATGATGTCAACATGTTTTTTGCGGAACACCTGGAATATGAAATAAAAACAACTTTTCGGTACAAAAATATTGCAAGAAAACATTCTCACTGGGTCATTTTTGGCCCATTTATGCATCTGTGGTAGGCGTGTCCGAAATGACGATATTAGGTCGTGAAGGATTAGAACATATCAACAATCCGACAAAGCAGAGAGATTGTGGAACCGTCTATAATCGGATGTAGTCAGAGCAATAGAGTATTCAACGGCTCTGGATGTAGATATATGCAGACACATCATGTCGGTTCACGTCCACGTCATGTGGATTTCAAATTGTGTAGCGGGAGTCATGGCTAACGAAACGGACGAGTCGCTTCCTAAAAAGAACTGCACTTCCATCGTATGAAATTGGTTTGGCTTTTCCCCAAATGACAAAGCACAAACAGCGGTAACTTGCAAAATTTGCAAATAGGGTTCGCACGTTTGACGGCAACACTACGAACCTGTTCAATCACCTAGCGACATGATATCATGACTCACGTAAATATACAGAGCACTTTTAATTGCTGTGTTCTCTGTAGGTATTATGCTTTCCACGTGTATGTTCACGCCGTTATTAGCCTCCTGTCCAACCTGAATCGATGCGTGGCCAAACAGTATGAGCCAAACTGCTAGAAGACCAGCCACACCACAGCCAGAGGCCACAGGTAGCATTAAACAAAAGCAAACAACTTTAAAGCATTTAGTACCAAAAGCATTTAGTAAAGGCACTCTTATGAGAAGAGTAGGAAACGGTGGAAGGAGGCAACAGAGAAATATATGCAAATTAGTCTCAAAAATCAACATAAAGAATCATGATAAAATCGAGATCGTGATTTTATTTTTTAAAAGTCATGATATGATGTTTTTACCATATCGCCCACCCCTAATCTAACGGTTTTAATATATACATCAAACAAAAAAGATCCTACAAATTCCTAAAAAATGAAGATGGTCCTCACAGCACCAACTGTTTAAAATGCATACTGAAAATCAGGTTCATTTGCAACATGTATGTACACTATGTCCATCAGATCTCACTTGACTACATTTGTCCAAAAGCCAGAAATGAACTCAAATTGAAAAAGTGACAAGAAATTGGAGGAAAGCTTCATAAAAATAAGGTGGGTGTGGCTGCAGAAGGAAGCTGCTGGTATGTGCAGATGGTACATAGCGTGGGCTGACCTTACAGACGCGGGCCACCCTGGGGATGAGCAGCTTGCCAAAGAATTCATACTCCACCGACACCTCAGTGAAGAAGTAATAGATTTTGTCATCCTCGCCATCTGCTCTGTTCCTCCCCTCCCTGATCACGTCAGCAAAAACGAAACTGGGCTCTGCAAACAAAACAAAACAAAATCAATGCAGAGACGGAAAAAAAAAAGGTTTAAACTGGTATTGACAGAACAGAAGAGCCTATGAAAGCCTTATTGTATTTACTATTCCCAAAAGACACTAATTATACATGATGTGGCAGAAATCTTATAAGCTTAAAAAAAAAAAAAAAGACCATTTAGGATGTTTGAAGGGCTCAGCAATAAAACAATTATGTCTTTACGCTGTATTTAATCTACATTCGGAGATTTTGGTGTTTTACTTAAATTTAATTTCTATACGTTTTCAAGTTGAACAAACATTATCACAGCTTTTTTAATGTTCTACCTCTAGATTTGTGAAATGTTTGCCTGCTTGGCAAGTGTTAGCAATGCTGAAGTTTGAAGTTGTTTTTTCCCCAAAAAGATAGCGCATATTAATGAACCCAACATGTGCCAATATATAAAGTTTTAACTGTCCTGACAATAAGGAAGGTATGGATAAATGACCATCTTTTACATTATTTTTTGTTTGTTGAATAAGACTACAAATTGAACTCGTCTTGTTTATTTTGATTTGACACTAATTTAAAATAATCCACGTAAGCACTAAATAAAAATCAGATCAGAATCTACAGATTTGTAGTGTTGCAACTTTCATGTTATTTTCATCTTGTTGAATGTTTTAGGAATAATTTAAAACCACAATTAACTGTAATTTTTACTCTTTACAACAAAAACCAGCAATTATACATCAAATTTTATATATTATATACAGGGTTTCTACAGGTTTCTAAAAGTTAAATTTAAAGCTTTTTAAGACCTTTCTAAGACTACTTAGAACAGAATTTAATGTCCATTTCACAGTGTATTTCACAGCCGTACTGGCAAAATTTGTGACTGTGTTGGGCTGAATGTTCTGTGATCATTTCTCACCGGGGACTGCAAAGTTAGGGACAATTGGTTCCTAATTTCAGTATAAATTGTCAGGTTGGAATAGGTGGAAGAGAGCAGGACTAACATTACTTTCTTTGCAGCTTGGACATTTCCCAGACACACTTAACCTTCCTCTTGCATTAGGGTCAGCGCTGACCCATTTTAGGTTTTAAATGCGTAAAAGAACCACATAAAATTTGTTTATTGCATCAAGGCATTTTTGACTTTGTCAGGAACCTCTATTTCAACAAAATAATAAAAAAATTTTTTCACTAAATTATGAAATGCTCTGGTTGAAATTATGACCTTTGTGTTGTTAGGGTCAGATTATAAAAGCAATAATTAGAGCCAAAACTGAAACCATAAGTGCACTATCAGCCAACACAGACAGCCAGCTCCTCTACCAATCATGTGAGCTTTTGGGGATTCTCATTTTGCCTTGTTATCCAGTATACCTGCACAAAAACAAAACAAGCAAAGATGATCATGTCCAGACATATGAGGTCAATTCAGTATAGAGTTGGTGACTAGCAGAGTGCACATCGAGGGGTATACTGAAAGGCCCAGAGGCTCACACCGAAAATATTAAAGCCAATATTTTCATGGAAAAGGAAGCCTGGCAAGGAAACCAACAGATTCAATTCAATTCAATTTTATTTATAGAGCCCTATATCACAACAAGATTGTCTCACAGGGCTTTACAGAGTTAGTTAAATATGAACAAACAACAGTCAAGTAAACAGGAGATGAGGGAAATGGATTAATGTCCCAGGCATCCCCCGTCCTTAGACCCTCCTTCTCGGCAAAAAAAAACTCCAAAAACCGAGACAGATGAGAAACAAACTGGATGATAGATAGTTGTTTTTAGTGTATTTTATAGCTGATTTAAGACATGGGTCAAAGCCGACCCATTAACGTAAGAGATGGGAACAGAAAGCTAACACAAGAGGAAGGCTAAACACAAAACAGCAAACAAGTTTATGACAACATAACGTAAGAACTACCATATCAAAAGTAATATCTTTTAAAGACTTTTTTAAGGTATTAAATGCAGATTTGTAAATACAAGACTTTTCAAGAACATGCAGGAATCCTGTATAAAGAAATAATGATTTGAAATATATTGTGACAATTACTGATACGATTCATTTGCATTATGTCCTTCTCTTAACTCACCGTTGAGCCATGATGTGGAGTACTCTGTCCTGAGCAGGGACTGGGATGGAGAGTATCTGGAAATAATCGGTTCACTGCCTAAGAAGTTATAAGCTGTCCCTGAGTACAGCTCCCCATCTGATGATGAATAAAAAAAAAACAAAAAAAAAACAGAGAAAATAAAAGAGCAGGAAAAAAAAAAAAAAAGAATTTATTGTCCAGTAAGTGTTTTGCCTCCCAGAATAGAACAGATTATTGGGATTATGCATTTAACTACAGGGCTGACAACTGTGAGGGCTCAGATAAAACTGGTCCTGTACTCACCAACCATCACTGTTGTAAAGCTCTGGGAGGGGTCAAAGGAGCACTTCCCCCGACCGTCTTCACGTTGACCCACCAAAGAGAAGTCATCCAGGTTCTGACAGGGAGTTGAAATTTAGTTAAAGTTCACGTGCTGTTTGCAACATGCAAATGTGTTTTAAGGAGGGACACACAAACATGAACCTACCAGGTAGTCGCACTGAGGCTGAAAGGCGTGAGTTCCACAGACATACAGCCGGTCATTATCGACCACCTGAAGCACTCGGATGTAATTTAGACAGTCTTTCTGCAAATCAACATTGAAATCATTGATATTTTTGCTGTAAAAATAGGGAAAGTGACCCTACATCTATGGAGAATATGTATGTAAAGCAGTTCATAAAACAAACGAGTCCTGACCCTCCCTCCTGGCAAGAAAACACCTGTTTTCAGAAACATTCTAACCTTATTGGATTACAATGATGTGTCTTTGTAAATGCACTTTAACAGTACTTATAGACGATGGATGATATATGGGTGCTTCTATGAAACTGGTCCTAAAAACGGGACATGGGGCTAAAAATTCAAACCAGATGTAGACTAATGTTATGAAGCAAGTTTGGAAGCGCGCATCTTTTTTTAAAAATGTATTTATTATATACAAAAATCTGCATGCAACACGGTAAAAAGGACCGAAAAATTATGCGCTGCTAGTTTTTTGAATATCTTTTTATTCTCTCACAGGTACATTTTGGGAATCGAAGTAAATATGCAAGGCAGAGTGTCTCACAGAAATGACCGCTGTCGCAAAATCACTCAATTTATATGTGTGTCAATGGGCAGGTTCTGCGTGTAACACGAGTGGACATGATGGGTTACACACAAAACCTGGAATGAAACCGAGATTCATGAAAAACCCACATCTGGATTAGAAAAACCACTAGGATCAACACATTTAACACAGTGTCTTTATTTATCGTCTATAGAAGACCATTTACAGCCATGTTTTCCAGATAAAATGCACTGACACCTAGGTAGCTTTTCCTGTCCTAATTTTGGACCCAATATTTGATTAAAAATTCATTAATTATAGGATGGCTTAGAGCAGGAGTTTAATCTTTTTTTTGCATTTATCTGAGGTTATCATTAGGTTCATCCTGGGGGGAAATATGTCTAAATTTCTCTTTTATTATGGGTCTAAAAAGCTGGAAAAGGGCCAGATATCAAAATGAACCCAGTTTCATAGAAGCACCCACATACTATTGTCATTTACCTATTAGTACTGGATATGGAGAACATGTATGCCACTGTACTCTGTGGTGAATGCTGTTGTTAAGTGTCCATCTCTGAATGACTGCAGACTTTCACACTGGTTGGTGTTTATTTAGAGATCTCTATTTGTGCTGCTTCATTTTTATCTTTATATGTACATCTGTAAAAATCAAATACAAAATAGTGGTTCAAAAAATCATGGGAAGGAATGTTTCAAGGACTCAAAAGTTTGTTTGAGGTGCTCTTTGGTAAAAGGATTCATAAAGCAGATAAACAGGAAGAAAAAGCCAAGGCACTCTTTTTAAACATTAAAATGCCTTTATTTTCACGTCATGGTCATGTGTAGACCTGTACCATTATAGGGCTAAGGTGCTGCACCTACTCTATTTGTACGCTACCCAAGCCACATTAATGTAAAATCAAAGTGGAAAGCATCGAAAATAACTTAAATTCCCAGATGTAGTAATTGCAGCTGCTCCCCAGATGTTTTTCCAAGTTTTTGTGTGCATGTACTTTTGGTATTTCTTTTGTCAAGAAATGTTTTTGTGGACGGACCGCCCGACTCCAAAGCCAAGTACCCCTGTCTTCCACACACATAGGCAAATGATACGACTAAAAGAAGCAACTAAGCCTTTTGAAAACCAAGGGGAAAATCCTACAAATGGACAAAACAGATGCATGATACAGTAGCAAAAACAACCACTTAAATATATCACTGATAAACTGTGGCAAGTTTGATGGAAAAAAAATACTGCTTTTCCAGTTATACGGTGGAAACTAAATAATGACAGACACACAGACATGCTATACAGCCCCACATTATCTGCCAAGGGGATAAAAAAGTATGTGATATAATAATAAACAGTAAAACGATATTCAATTTGAAAATATCCAGTGTACCTCTTTGGATTTCCCTTTAAGCGTGCACATCAACATGGGGGTTTCTTCCACTGTCCACTGAACCTGACAATGTTAAAATAAAATCCACATTAACACTTGTGTTAACCATTTCTCACTCTGAATCAATTTAAAACCACACATCAATGGATACCTTGTTGTTTTTTATGGTCACATTCTTCTTATTAAGTTCAAAGACAGCCTCTCTCGCTCCCACGTACAAAGCATCCCTTTCTTCACTCAGCAATAACGTTGAGTAGTTGAAGATCCCAGGCTCCGAAAACTCCATAAGATCTACATCTGGAAAACAAACAGAAAATACTGTTGGAGAGAGATTTACACTCAGGATGAGCCTTAACCCATTAAGACCCAGAGCTACTTTTCTGGAAGTTCTCAAATGATTTTTTCCACTTTATTTAACCTTTCATACATGGTTTATTCTGATATTATACTCTGTATTTTGCATTTTTCAGTGTATATCATGTATTTTCTATTAGTTAATTTACAAAATTTAATTTAGATGTTCTTTAAAGCTCAGAGTTAATTCAAAAGTTATTGTATTAAAACTGAGAAAACAGAAGAAAAAGTGTATTTTTCTAAACTATACATAAACCAATTGTTTCCATCCACTGTCATTGATCCAACTCTGTGTTTTACTGGTGACTCTATAGTCGCTTTTCCATTGACCCTCAAATTGCACAAATATAAATTGTGCATAAAAATTTACCTAATGGAAAAAAACAATAATTTCGCCAAAACTCTCGTTTTTCAATTAAAAGTTTTTGCGCTGGCAAGGGGTGGTTTTTCAGGCATAGCACAATTGGTATATCACGCAAAACTGCAATGGGAAAACCTTTTTTCCGCAACTAGAGTCAGGTGAATTAAAAAAAAAAAAAAAAATGAATGTTGACAGACGTTACAACAAGAGAGGAAAAATAGTTTTAAAAGAAACATGGCACAGTATGTGTGGACACACTAGGAAACCCAATCATTTTTTTATTTAGTATGAGATAGAGGGGTAATATATAATAATAATGAATACATCTGTAAATCAATGTGATGTTTATGTTTGTCGACATGTTTATGGAATGACATTTCGTGTCATTTCGCGATAAACAAAGCATCGCATTTGCGATTTAATGGGAAAAAACAATATTATGCACTCCTGTTTTTTTCACATTTAGTAAATATCAGTAAAGCTTTGTGCAGATGTCCGATAGAAAAGCAACTTATGTTGTAGAAGATGACGGTGTTTCCACATTCACTACGGAGCCTCTGAACATCCAAATGGGTCATATCTGATGACCATGAAAAGACAACAAACTGTATTTTACACCAAATATTTACATGGATTGATAGGATTAGTGGATCAACAAGGATTAAACATTTACATCAGTAGATGGTTTTGGTCACTGGTGGAGGTTTGGGTCTTTATGGGTTAAATAACACACAGCATGATGGGAGTGTCTGGTGTACCGAATGTTGTGACTGACGGTAAATCTGGTGGACAGTTTGTGCCGAGTGAATATGGACTCGGGTTGGACACACATACCAGTGATAACAGGAAACACACTGATGGACTCAAACAGTAACTGTGCACTAGCAGAGAAACTGCTACAGGGGAAGATGTGCTGGGGAGGTGTTTAATGGAGCAATGCATGTCAACAGCACAGTACAAACAGAGCTTCCCTAAACTGTTTTAAGTTGAAAGTCTATGAATAGAATAGAATAGAATAGACACCTCTTGCCAGTGCAAGACCTTTTCGTCAAAAAACAAGAATTTTGTCAAAATTGTCATTTTTTTCCAATAGGCAAATTTTTTGTGCACAAGTTATATTCGTGCAATTTGAGGGTCAATGGAAAAGCAACTATTGTAACATGTGCAAAGAAATTTAAAGTGCTATCCAGTCTGGACATCAAATTTAAAACCTACCATAAATATACAAATAAAAGCAGCTGATTAAAAGGTTCAAATAAATAGGTAAAAAAAAAACCAAACAACATAAGCAGAAACCCATCACTCACACACATGCAAACATTCTGTTATTCTAGTGACTCCTTAAAGAACGTGTTCCACTTCATATGTGTTTTTCTGTATTGAGTGTGGTGACTGCTGTTGGGTAAAAACTGTTCTTAAATCTGTTTGTCCTTGTCTTTATTGTTCTGTATAGTCTTCCTGATGGTAACAGTTCAAACAGAGAGTGAGAGTCAGATGTGTGTGTGTGTGTGGGGGGGGTTAAAATTAGGGAACAGTCTGAGTGTTTTGATACAATATGAAGGTGAAACCTGTGACTTAGTAATTGTTTTCGGACATGACATATTAACAGTATCTGCTTTGCGCTTTAGTTTCAGGTGATGCCACCTCTAGAGATCTCATTCTGTCAACAGAAGGTGGCGCTATAGGTTACTTTACAGGTGACTGGAATAAACAGAAGATGAAGTAGAGCTGTCGCTGGTTTTACACGTTAGGTCATGATTCAGCTTGTTCTATTTTCAGACTGTACTAACTGGACATATTAAAATTTCACAATTTGTTTACAGAGCCGGTAGGTCACTCAGGCATTTTCAGAAATTTGTCACGACGTGCATTGTGGGAAGGGGAGCTCCACACAGCTGCAATAAGGCCACAGCACCAGCAAACACAGAAATGGCCGGAGCTCAGCTTCCCACAATGCAAGTCGTGACAAATTTCCGAAAGTGCCCGAGTGACCTACCGGCTCTGTCTGTAAACAAATGGACTGTTTATGGCGGAGTACATTTTGAAATTGTTCACTGAGGGAAGAGATTCAGGTGAGTAATCACAGAAAGACTAACAGATTCATGATACTTAGGCTATGACTTGGGTTTTACAGATTTGATGAAAAACTGGTGATGAAAGTCATACGCC
>JAPQRP010000005.1:55678193-55709214 GCA_037367295.1 Apogon hyalosoma
AAAAAAAAAAAAAAAAAAAAGGCTCCGTTTTGAATGTCTGGGGTCACCAGAAACTTGATATGATGTTAAAATGGGGTCAGAGACAAAAAAAGGTTGGAAACCACTGGGCTAAGCTGTAAAAGAGTCCTATCTTTACTTATATATCCATTTGTTTATTTAAATCTTTTTTTTTTAAACTTATTTATTTTCTGAATAAGATTTACAGTGTGGTAATACATGAGGCCAGATCTAAGTGAAAAGGATGTGCTCATAAGTGGATAGTTCAGATAATCAGGCTGCAAGAAGATAAACCATGGCAGCATCCTGGAACTTGAGAAATGTATACATCACCTTGCCTCTGTTCATAGTAATGCTTACTTTAGACTTTTAATTTATTTTTTTATTTTAAGCCAAATGTATTTAATTGGAATTTCCTTTTACAGGATTATAGTTATTATGTCAGCCAACCTATTCTATGCACAATCTCGTACTACACCTGTATTATGCTACTGTATATGATGGTTTCCTTTTTTGTCAAATTGTAAATGAGGGTGATGTGACAACCTGTGCTTTCCAATAAAGAGAAAGTTACAAAAGAACATGTTAAAATGTCTACATTTACAAACATTCCTTTCACAAAAATAAGGAATGACCTGAGCAATGAAAAATAAGTGTAATTTTAACAATTTTATGCTTCAGCGTATTTATATATGTGCATTACTAATCAGTGGATCTAAAAAGGCAGAAAACATTTAGTAACAGGCAAAATATTAATGCTAAAATTCAGCAGTTTGGAGCTGTCATTATTTACAGGTTATTCTGCTATTATTTTACCGGACAGACCGACTTGTCGAAATCATTTTAGCCCAATTTGATCACAACGTTGACTGTTAACGTCTTTAGCGTAAATTTTACACTTTGAAAATTCATCCCACAGGCCAGATTGGAATCTGTGGCAGGTCGGTTTTGGCCCACGGGAAACGGTTAATATAACAGTTAATATGAAAGGGACTGGATCAAAAACATCAGGAAATCAACAGATAGTGAACAGATGGTTGCAGAGGTTATGACACAGGAGATGAAGCACTGTGGCCTGGAGGGAGACAGGAAGCAGGGAAAGGATGGGACTGATAAATAGTTGATTGTCCAATAAACGCTGCATATTTGTCAAAGGTAAAAGCCCGTGCCCCTAATGAAACAGTCAAAGGACTTGTTGGTGAGAGCTGCATATTGCTTTCACCACTTGCCACTTCATTTTTAATGCAAAGAGGACAGACAAGATGCTCCACATCCTGTGAGCAGAGAGAGGGGGTGATGTGAGCAACTTCGACATTCACTGCCTGCCAAATACTCCCAACTCCTCACTATTTTTTCCTCCGGTCCCTGGCTCTGTGCTCCATGTACTCACTGATCATCAGCATCAATGCACAGAGATGCTCTTCTTCCTTTTCCTGCTGCTCGCCAAGAGGCTGGACTCATTTTTTGTTTTTTTTTTTTTTCCCCTGTACTGTCTGTTGCTATAATACCAAAGGGCCTAACCACACATAAACAAAACTGGGTAATGGAAATTTGCTTTAAGTAGATTATTTTGTGGAAAGAATGTCTCCTTTAGCAGTTCAATAGGACATTTCCATGCTGTGCTACACACTAACTTAGCTTCAAGTTGTTCCAGTCCATGAAATAATTTTAGCTTTTAAGCTATTCCTCCAAACCTCGGGCTATTCTATAATTTATACATTGTACTGTATATAGAAAAGAAAGCCTGTACTTTACAGACTTTGTTCATTCAGTCAGACAGATACACTGTTATTCATTAACTGGTGGATGTGTCTGCTCAACAGCTCACTGCTCTGTCCAGTGGACTACATTTTTGGTTGTATGACCTTATCTACAGGACCATTTGTACAGTACCCACCCATCTAAGGGAATGGCTAGAATGCATGACTGGTTACTTATGATAATTTTAAGCTCAATATTTGTCCATAGGCCTATTTAGTTTGACTCCTTAACTGGTGTTAACGTCATGATAACGTGAATGGACATGAACAAGGGGTGGGCGATATGAGCACAAAAAAAAAATATTTCAAACATTTTTTTCAAGTTTCCTGATAATCTGGCGATAACCTTTAAAATGTGAATTTAGTTCTCTTTCTTTCTTTTTTTTTTTTTTTTTTTAAATTACAAAAAATGCTTTAACACTAACTGCTTACCAGGACATCTATGGATAGACACAGCATTTCAGAACAACAGCTCTTATTTGTTTTACAGTGCTTCATACATGCACACAAACATATATTATGCTTTGCTGAGTGTGTTGTGCAGATTTACTCGTCTTTTCTTTAGTCGTAGTCTGGAGTTGTGAATTTTACATATTCCTCATACTGTTTTGTATGGTTTGATCGCAAGTGGTGGAACAGATTTGTCATTGAACTACTCTTTGCCACGACCGTTTTTCAGCAATTCTTGCATATAATGTTATTTTGACTGACGTCAGTCTTGTCAAAACCAAACCATTTCCAGGTTAGTGATGTGGACCCACGTCTCACTAAGAAATCATCCGCTGAGACAGGAGACTCCAGCATATTTCCTTCATGTGAGACGATGTTGTGTTTTTGTTGCCGCGGAGTTACCGCTGTCCGCTGATTGGCTTCTGAGGAACGTATTCGGCCAATGAGGACTTTCATGCACCTCACCTTTACCGTCCATTTGTTTTCTTTTTGAGACAGTATGAATACTCGATAATGTAAAATTGCACATCATCAAATCAACATTTACGCTATTATCATGGACGATATATATTACCACCCTCTAATGTGAACCTCTGGGTAAAATCAGATGATTAGGCAAATGGTACAATTTATAATAGTGTGATGTATTGTACAGATGTTATGATGGATTATCATGTTTATATATAAAAAAAAAAATTAAAAAAAAAGAACTGGTGCCTTCTATTTACAATTCTTAAAGGATGTGATGAGCACTGACCAAAAACAGCAAAAACAGTAAAGGTCTTTAGTATTTACAGTTATATGCAGTACATTTTTACAAAAACTAGCAGCAGAAATAAACACATTTAAGTGCTAGAATTTCACAATGTTCCTTTTTCTTTTATTTAAAGCAAATGTATAGTTAACTCTCCTCTGCTCTTTACATAACACTAACTGATGATTGGGTGCAGTGTATGATGGTGCATTTAGGGTAATGAATTTTAAAGCCCTCTCTCATTGTTTGTTGAAGTCTCACATTAGAAAATCTGCTTAGTCCAGCCATTAACTAGAACAGCACATTCTTATTTATGCATCAATCTCACATCTGCTTGTGTTGTATTGTCAGGTCTACATTTGTTAATAAAGTGCAGGTATTTGCAGTATTTAATTACTGAATTTGTTTTTAACATCTGGTCCAAAGGGTCCATACTGCAATGGAAAATAAATTCTAACATTTATATTACTGTAATATGTTGCTCATTTTGCATAGTACCAATAATAAAATGACCTGAAACTTCAGAAGATGGTTTCATTAGATGCTTTCATTTATGAAATACGACTTTTCAAAGAGGTTTATTTGGCAGTGGCATGAAGGAGAGCTTTGGTATGTGTATTTTCCACCGTGCTGTAGGGTGTCTTCTATTCTCCAGGGGTATTGTGGGTTATATGGAGCCCTGGCCTGTGTAAGTGAGTTACAGAGTGAGAGTGCCTTCACTTGAAACAAAACACCATAGAGGATGACACACTGATGGGACAGATGTCTCCTCTGGTCTCATGAACAGATTAATGGAGTTTGGCAATAGATGTGGCAGACACTTGAGCATGCTCATACGTGGACATGATAATGCCAACAGCGGGCATCAAATCGCTATCATGAAACCAGACAGGGACCAAGTGCCCAACTTAAAACACTGTCAACTGCATCAGGGTTTTGATTGGTACTTACCCACAGGCTTAGAAACTTGCAGTTTTACAAAGACACTGACATTACATATTCAGCTGATGCCTTTCATCTGTACATCAGTACGGCAGAACCTCACAGTACAAGTTTAATTAGCTCCATGACCGAGCTCATTTTGCAATTTACTCATTTTACAAATCAATTTTCCCCATTTGAAATTAACTGAAATATAATTAATCCATTCCAGCCCTCCAAAACCACCCAAAAGTCCTCTTTTGAGGGTTTTTAAAATAGAAAAAGTGCAGTTGAACAGAAATTAACAATTATGAAAACATGATAAAAGAGAACGCAAAACAAATAAACTGGTTTTATTAACTTCACACTAGGTCTGGGCGATAAAACGATAACGATATACGTCGCAAAATAACTTTTCCTCAACAGAAATATGAGACATGCTCGATACAATTTTGACAGTATTCATTCATCCATGTTTTGACAGACGTAAGAACAGCCAATCATAATTAGGTAGCACTGCACTGAACCAATCACACTAGAACCACGTCAAGTTAGGTTGACGCGCACAGTACAGGTGTAAGAGCAGCCACAGCACACATGCTAATGTTTGGGCTGCAGCGGGAGGTAAGAAGTGTTTCATCAGGAGAAAATCTGACCGAGAACTCGGGTGACCAGGTTACTGTAAAGTAGAGTGCGGCATAAAAGCCAGGAGTTGGACATTCAAAGCCTGTAAAGTTTCATTTTCGGCTTATGCCAGTTAAAGAACGCACCCCCATATATATATGCCCCCGCAGTGTTTTGTGAAGATGGTCTGTTTTCTTCGTGTTCTCTTTCAAAACTTGAAAGCTTTTGCCTGCTGGTCAGACTTTTAGTTCAGTTTTAAATATATGTTCCTGTTTTATTTCTCTGAAACAGTTGTATGATGTTCTTCAGTACATCTGTCATGTTCAACCTCTGATAGAAAATAAATCATATTTAAATCAAAAATAACCTTCTGATGTCTTCACAACTAACTTCTGAGTGACGGAAAATTGAAACTTGACAAAAATAGTGATTTGATTTATATCGTGATACATATCAATATCATCTGACATGAAAAAAATTATCATATGATTTTTTGTTCATCTCGCCCAGCCCTATTTCACACAAACACGTGAACTGAGCGAGTGGAGGATCATGTTGGACGAGCATATGTGAGCTCAGTGCTGACTAGTACGAAGCTTACTCGTACTGTGGATTTCCACTCATATTTCAACACAAACGTACTCACGAGTTGTGGCTCATAAAGCAAATTACTCGTACAATGGTGTAGTCGTACTGCGAGGTTCTACCGCATAGGAGAGATGTCTGCAATGTGTGATATTTGTTCAGTATTTTAACTGACACATGTAGAGCGTGTACTAGCCATCCAGTTCCTAGGTCATTCTGCATAAATAGTGTAATACTGTTCAGTTTATTGAAATTTAATCCCCCTGCTCACTTTATAATATCTCCTCTGGAAGTTGCCACAACTGTCTGGCATGCTTTACCTGCCCCAGTCTGTTCTGTCTTTCTCCTAAAAACAGAATAATTCCAAACAGCTTTTTCAACATAAGGTTTGTCAACTACATTTCCCTTACTTTTCTGTTTTTCCTCAGCCATTATGCTACTACTAAATCACTAAAAGACAACATGACAGCATGCAACCCACTAAATACCCCACCAAGCTCACCTACGGTGGCCACAAAAAAGCAGCAAAGTCCCTTGTTTGAACCAGAGTTTGTTTTGTCTATTCCAGGCTTTTTAGTTATGGGGATATTAACTTTGGTCCACACTTAAACATAGTAGGTGACAGTAAAGCACCTTACCACTAGATTGGGCTTACTATGAAACAGAAAAACATAGAATAATTCTGTGCTAAAGGACAAACAGTGACCTGCTCCTTTTGTAGACTTAACAAAAACACGATTCTAAACTAAATGATTCTCATTTTCATGTGATTGTACACTAATGAAAATACAGTTATGAACATTTAATTCCATTTAAGCAATTAGATCCCCCTTAAACCCTCCTAAACCTTACAGACTGGACCTGTATGTTTGGTCTTGTCTGCTCCATAGCCTCCACTGCCTGAATAAACCAGTGCAAAAGCTGCAGTTCCCCTTCAAACCATCTGGAATTTGCTGAAGATAGATGTCAGGCTTCAGTTGTGAAGTGCAAAGCCACCGTGTCAAAGCCACATCATGCTGACATAAAGTCATCTGAAAGCCAGTCAACAGCTGTACGAGCTCCGCTGTGCAGTTGACCATTAGCCGTATGGAGAAATTCATCTAAAAATTGCAGCAGATGATGCAGCAGTCATACATTATGCACGGTGAATCCACTGGGTGACAGATGGGAGGGAGAAGTTCAGCTTTTTAAAAAGCCTGATCAAGGATTACCGACATGATCCGCAACACGAAGAACACTAATTCAGATTTATGCTCAAGGCTATGGAATGACACTGAGCACATGATGCTCATTTCAGGCTGGAAACAGAAATGTAATCTAATTACAAAGAAAAACATAGAATTAAAATGTAGGTAAACCATCAATAACAACCCAAATGTCTAAATTGAGGAAAAGAGCTTGTGTGAAGGCAACACTATACAGGGGATGTAAAATGGAAGCCCTCCTATATAATTACTAGTTGTTGGGCCCCTGCTGAGCTAGCATGTCAACCTAAAGTGGCCACAGCAAAAGGCAAATGAGGGGTCAGGTCCAGTAAAGGGTATATTTAGTCTGCCGATGGCAAGCTTTTTAAAAACAACACGCCCTTTCCCTGAGTCACATGGTGCTGGAAGATCTGAAAAACTTCCCTATAAACATGCAGGCGGGTGAAGTAAGCTAACTCAAGGAACAAGGGCTGCTGTGTGGTGTTCCCCTTGCAAGTATGCGTCTGTAGTTCAACATGAAAACATAATCACCATGCGCTTTCTCTTTTAATTAGAGGAAAACAAGTGGAAGAGGTTTACTATTGACATCTGCAAAGGTAAAAATAACAATAAGGGACCTTCAGTGTCAATTGTCTTTTAGGAAAGACATGTATGCTTTTATTCAAAATGCCCCATTATGTCATCTACAGATATTTGCAACTTTCAGACACCAATGTCAGGTGTCTTCCTCAGTCAAATACAGACATATGATGTTATTTTAATTACAAGAAAATTTTCTTCGAAGCTAAAAAAAAAAAAAAAAAAAAAAAAAAAGAATCATTCATGAAGGCTGTGGTATTTGAATAAAACTAAAGGCTTTCCTGAAGACACCTCGAGTTGTCTAAGATGGTGCTTAGCTACTGCACAGCACAGACGACTGACAAAACTCCAGTGAGTGTCACTTTTTGTTGAAGTGAATACTGGCAGTTTATATAACCTTGGGTCACATTAACAGTTAAGTCATAAACCTTTCACTTGAAGTAGTTTCCTTGAGGCTACTGTGATACCGGCCAGGCCTTGGGGCGTATAATGTTGGGCTATTTTGGGAAGCTGCAAAAGCCCAGCTGAAGGTCTTGTGGTCCCAAGCTGAAGGCTTTGCGGTCTCAAGTTAGTGAATGGTAGTCACATTGATGGTAGGTTTTTAAAAAGAGCAATAAGTGAGGGCAGGTGTCTTCTGCTCCCAGAGTGGAATAAATCTCTGGGTCTGGGTTTCAAATCAACTCAAGTAAAAATAAAAACATCTATGCGATTCCCCTTCATTTCACTGACACAGTGAGCATTAGACGGATGCTTTAGCACACAGGAGGGGTTTGTATTTCAAAGTGCAGTTACTAGGCTTTGCCACCAGTCACAGGACATTTGAAGGGGGCTGTAAACATCACAAAAACACCCGGCTATATTTTCCCCTCTTCTCCGCCTTCAAGGAGGATTCCTTTTTCCTCTGCAGGCTTCGGCGGGCACCGATTTCATGGTGGTAATTTTGGCCTGCACAGACAAAAACCTCCTTTGGAGTGCTGTGCAAAAACTCAGCCCATCACCCACAGGCTGTCTAAACACTAACAGTGTGTCCTTTTGAACTTGGCATAGAAGGGGATTAAAAACACTAATTTCATCATTTCCTCAGAGTTGGATAAACAATGCAAAACCTAGCCTAAGAACGCTCCCAAAGAGTGACTGAGAATGACCTCACCTAAACTTCAGGCAACAAGTTAGCAGAGGTAACTTTTATATAAGAAAGTATCAGAATCACACATGAGCAGCTCTTACAAAATTATAGCATCAGTCACTTGGAAACAGGCATTAGTTTCAGTTGCTGAGTGAAGCTGCGGAGCAAAGAGGAAGTGGGTTGCTCAGGAAGGCCTCTGAAAGCAGGCAGCTGTGTGTACACAATGTCCATCACTCAAACATTGGTAGATATAATTAAGACTATGCAGATCAACAGCGGTCTTCCCACCTCATGCCGAAGCATTAAGATGCAAGAATCAAAACAAGACAATCACACCTGGAAGGGGAAATGGAAACCAAATCAGACAGTGAGGACAATTAAATCAAAAGGTGCAGTAAGAAGGATTCATAGCAAAAAAAATGTTTAAAAAAGCTGGGGTTCCACAAAGCAACATAGCAAAAAGGACTCAAAGTAAGACTGCAGATATGGTCATGCAGTGGGAGAGAAAAACAGGAGCAAAGCCCTGAGGTGATTACAAAGGGGTTGGAGAAGCATGCGGCAGTCGTGTTGAAGCATGCAGGCCCGAGAGCAGCTCAGTCATTCTGAGCAGTGGGGCTGGGGGGAGGGGGGTAGGAGTAAAGTTTCTGACCTGTGGCTCCTTACAAGATGCGACGCTCTTCCTCCGGAGAGAATTATAAAATCCTCAAGCTAGGGAGGAGGGGGGAGAAGACAGAAAGATCAGACAATGTGCTTATGAAGAACAAGAGAGGGAGGGAGCAGAATACATGTGTTTACACGTTCAGTGTGTAGTTAGTTATACAATGATGATGACAATTAAGACACACAGTGCACAGAAAAGTAACATTAAATAACATTTGCATTGATATAAAGGAACGTTCTGCACATCAACCCAAACAGATGCATGTA
Organism: Apogon hyalosoma; assembly: GCA_037367295.1. Classification (NCBI taxonomy): domain Eukaryota; kingdom Metazoa; phylum Chordata; class Actinopteri; order Kurtiformes; family Apogonidae; genus Apogon; species Apogon hyalosoma. The sequence continues at coordinate 55,687,122 of JAPQRP010000005.1, forward strand.
AGGCAGAGGTGTCAAACTAATTTTAGTTCAGGGGCCACATCATCCCAATATGATCTCAAATGGGCCGGACCAGTAAAATAATAACCTAATAATATATAAATAATGTCAACTCCAAACTTTTCTCTGTGTTTTAGAGGGAAAAAAGTAAAATGACATTATGAAAATGTTTACATCTGCAAACTATCCTTTAAAAAAAAAAATGTGAATAACTTGAACCACCATGAAAAAACTGAAATTTATTAAAAAAAATAAGTACAATTGTAACAATATTACACCTCAGTTTCTCATTTACACATGTGCATTACAACTTGCAGATCACAGTGGATCTACAAATAAGCTAAACATTTAGTAACAGGCAGAATATTTTTAAAATTATGCTTATTTCTCTTAAGACATTTAATGTTGTTCGTATTTGTTCAGATTATTCGCATTTTTTGTGAAAGGATAGTTTGTAATGTAAACATTTTCATGTAATTTTACTTTTTCACACTGAAACAAAGAAGAATTTGAAGTTGTCATTATTTATAGGTTATTATAATAGTATTATGCTCGTCTGATCCACTTGAGATTTAAGTCTTAAGTGTAATTTTGCATTTTACAAATTCATCCCACGGGCGGGATTGGATCCTTTGGCAGGCCAGTTTTGGGTCATGGGCCGTGTGTTTTGACACCCGTGACATAAGGTAATAAGATAAACAGCCACCATTATAGAAAGTAAAAAAAGAAAACATCAAATACCAACTAACCACTGTCAGGAGACCATTTATAACCAAAGGCCAGTTAATGCTGTTATCTGAGAAAACCATGACCCTGTGGAACATGCAGCCTGTGGTCTCTCATTTGTCATTCCCCTTTCTACTGAGGACAAGCCCATTCACACATTTGTCATTCGTCTCTGTTGTCTAAGTACAGATGATGAAGCTGTAGATTTATGACCAGTCAATAAAGCAAAGACACTTTACAGCGACCTGCAGTTCTTTACAATTCAGCCAAATTCCCATATCACAGCACAGGTCATTTCATTTCCACATGACCAACACCATGAAAAGGATGGGAAAACTAAGAAAATCACACATTTTTGGTTTGACATTCAACTCCAGATTTAAAGGTACATTTATTTGAGATCCAATGATCCAGACTTTCAGTTTTTCTTTACCAAGTTTACATTTATTTATTTAACCAGGTAAGCTAAATAAATAATAAAGTCTCATGTACCATAACAACCTGGCCAGACTGACGGTTAACCATTTATATTTTTTGCACTTGTTATAACTCAATATAGTGCTTATCCTGTTCTTAACTTTATTGCATTTTGTTTTTGAAAATCTACTATAAGTTTATATAATATATAAAATAACCACAAGGAGAGACTAATTACTTTTCCACTGACCCTCAAATTGCATGAATATAACTTGCGCATAAAAATTTCCATAATGGAAAAACGACAATTTCGCCAAAACTCTTGTTTTTCAATTAAAAGTTTTTGCGCTGGCAAGAAGTGGTTTTTGGGCGTAGTGCAATTGGTACATGACGCAAAACTGCAATGAAAGACCTTTTCTGCAACTAGAGTCATAAAGTCATAAAAAACATGTTGAGGTATTTGTGGACACCCAATCATTTTTAATTTAGAACAGGACAGAGGGGTAATATATAACAATAATTAATATATTAATTATTTTGTCACCATGTTTATGGAACGACTTCTCCTGTTATCTCGCGATAATAAATAAACAAATCATCACATTTGTGATTTAATGGAAAACCAGACATTATGCAGTTCTGTTTTTTTCCGCATTTAATAAGCATTGGTAAAGTTTTGCACAGATGTCTAATGGAAAAGCAACTACTGACTTATTACTGTTTCACTATCAAAAAGTTCTTATTCATAGTTGACAATAGGATTTATTTCTCACTTTTGTTCAAATATTAAACATAATAACATGGAAAATATCAAATATATTACTTTAAGTTAAATAGAAACTGTCTAAACAGTGTTCTAAAATTATTGTAAATGATAGAAACCTATGCAGGAGGTACAACCATTTGTCATTTCAGCTTCTCTTTAACAAATTCTCTTCTCACAGATTACAATTCATGATATTTGTCTAACATGGAAACTGAAACACACATACTTCACTATAACAAAAATAACACACACAAACTGCATAATCTACACTTTTCTACCTTCAATATCAGTATTTCTTTAAAATGTATGGGAACATTTTCTCATGTGATTGTCCTAGTGTATTTTGTCTGACAATTGGTGCCCTGATAAAAATCTGCTGAGCCATTTTTAGCTCATTTTCTTTGGGTAGAGGTAGTCTTGACATGTAAAACAGTCTTAATGATAACACAAAGAGGACAATTTTGTATTATATAACCATCAGGCAGTAACAGAACAATAATCAGCTGAATATTTCTTTTGCTTTGCCTGTTATATTGCAACAGGCAGGGAAAGTAAAATCTTCTTATTGCCATCGTGACAGATGGTTGGGCCTCCATTCACACACTTTCCAGGCTGTTCCTTTAGACTGCTTCCCTGAACAAAATTAAAACCCTTACAACAGAGCTGAATACATTCTCCCTGCACAAGCACACAAGCTTTATTCCCACAGTCTGGTGGAACATAGTTCTGTCAGAGAGGACACCTTAGGCCTGTATTTACTTTGGGTTGACTGTACATACTTTAAACAGAGAATCAATGTTCGTGAACGTCCAAAACACTCATCCCGGTTCTTGTGTATACTGTATAATTAACAGAGGATTAGTGACACATAAATTATTTATAAAAAGACATAAGTAACTAAAGCCACCAAAATGGATGGTATTTTCCCATAACAAGGAAACAAATCTTCCAGACAACGGAATTCAGGTCACCCGCATCAACCCAAATATGTGGATTCATTAGCATTTGCTTGGTGGGCTAAAGCTACTGTAATGCAGGTCTACTGCTTTACTGTATAAAAGAATAATCAGATTATGTTAAGTAGAGATGATACAAACCAGACTGGAAAAACCACACAGGACATCACATCATCTCTCCTCCGCTTTCAGTTTTATAACAATGTTGACCACAGTATCCTGCACCGAGCTGGCTGTGGTGAGGACATGCCTCCTTATGAAGAGGAGTTATTTCATTCATGTCATCAAGTATAGATTGCGTATTAGTGAAGATCAGAAATGGGAGTTATCAATTTCACGAGAAGATGATACATACAACATATCGTATATCAAGGGCAACGGCCATACTTGGTAGTAACAGTTTGTAGCCACTTCAAAACAGTCAAAACATTTGATGACAGGTGATTATGTATGAAAAAGTCATCGTCCTGTGCACGTGATATTCATCCAGACACCACAGGAAAATAAAATAAACACACAAAAACAAATCCGAGATGCAGCGAGTCTCCGCCTGCCCTCTCCTCTGACAGCATCAATGGGGGCTGGGAGAAGATGACAGTGGCACAAGATTGATGAGTCGTCGGCCAAAGGTCGAATCCCCCTCAACATCCTTCGGAAGCACTTTGACTTGGCTTCCCTGAGCTCCCACAAAACCTTGTGACAGCTGATACAGAGCCCTTACTATGCATCCATGGATCTCACTGACACCACGCCTTTACACGTCTCAATTCAGGATGTCCTGAGTGGGTGTCTCGTGTGGGTATGAGTCCGGGGGTGCCCCTCCCCAAAACCATGCCCTTTGATGACACAGCGGTCTGGAGAGGTGAAGGAGAGGAAGTGGCGATGTCATGGGTTTTGACTTTCATAATTGATGAGTGGACTTGAATGAGGACTGGCCAAAGCTGGTCTTTTGAGACTCTTCAAGCTAAAACTAATTTATTAATAGGCCTCCTCCAGAAACTCAGGGTCTGGTAAACATAGTAACATGATGGGCTATTGAGTTCACTCCACTGTGACACCGGATTTCCTCTGCCCTGAGCCTTTTCAACATCTAATGACCAAAAACTACATCCAATTTGTGGCTACATGTACCCAGTTCTTCACTTATGGCCAGAGGGTCTCCAAAAAAAATACATCATATCCCACTATATCCAAGTTTTTTGTTACTGTTACCAACATCACAGTACGCAATAAGCGTTTTAGATTACAATTACCAAAGAGGACTTTTAACACAAAAAAAAAAAATAATAATAATAATAACAATATTCCAAGATGTGGAGACTACTTTTTATTTTCCTAAGCTCCTGATATTTTCATATGAAAGTTTAACATGATGTGTAAGTTGTCCTTCATATTAAAATATACATATAGTAAACATAGTACATAAAGACTGAGGGGGCTTAAATCAATTAAAAAATTAAAAAATAAGGACTAAGGCCAGTGAGGATTTTAAGAAAAAAAGTATAACATTTTTGGAAAAAAAGTTATAGTATTACAAAAAATAAATTCAGAATTCTCTGAGGAAAAGAACCAGAGGTGAAATTACCAGCTGAACTACATCCAACCAAGACATTTTTGTCTGAGTCTGTGTGGTTCTTTCGTCTTAATAGACACTAGTGTTTGCACAGTGCCTTCTACGACCTGATCCTGGAGACAGTCTGGTTCTGATGTGCCAAAAGGCTGAATATTTCCTTATTAGTGAAACTTGTGCTAAAGCTTCCATGATTAAACAAGATGCTCTACATTACTTTAATGCAGATGACAAACTCTAATATCCCTTTTTCTTCACTGATTTATTCTCATAAAAATACCACAGTAATCTCATATTACTATAGAAGAGGTCTCAAAATATTACGCATTTCCTCTAGACATGGCAGATTGCTTAATTCTCCAACACTTTGTTGTAGTGAATCTGGTTTCCAACCGTTTGCAGGTCTGTGTGAGTGACAGTTGATAAGTGCTTGACCGGTTTCTGCAAGTGGTTGTGGATCTTTTCTCCCCTGAGAATGACATGAATACATGTACATGTGGGAGTTTAGTTGAACAGATAAATCAAAGACTGGGAAAAGTCCAGTCATCCCTCTGACTGTGTGGTCATTCCAGTAAATGCCCCCCACCCCTCCGCACCTCACCCCAGTCTACACACACTCATACACATATACACACAAACCAAACCCCCTGTGCAGTCACTCTTACTGTTCATCTATGGACATTATCAGTCTTTGACATGGCTGTCAGTTCTCCACAGGTAGAGGAGGGAGGGAGGGAACATTATTGACAAAAGGGAAGCAAGAGAACCGGCTTTGGTACGAGAGAGGATATTTGAGCTCAAATTCATACAGTGGGTGAAGCAAAGGAAGGCAGAAAACAAAGAGAAGTGAGTAGGAGGAAGAGTCTCCTCATGCAAAACAAGAATGCAGCAGTTGCATCAAGAACCATGACAGTACATACACAGCTTTGAGGGCTTAAGGAACAGTGGATTGTTTTTGTGTTTTTTTCCCCCCTGCTAATAATAGAGACACCCAGTTGGGAGCAAAAGCATTCAAAACTGTATCGTTAGCCTCATAGCATAATTGCCCAAGACACATTGTTTTTCACGTCATAGCTGATGATGAAAAAAAAACAGCAGTGTTAGGAGAGTAAATTTATGCTGATAACACAATCTGACCAAAAATATGACAGGCAATTAGGCTATGAGGCTAACGGTATGATACTGTATGTGTAATGTGGGATGTGTTGAAGAACAATATTCTGAAGGCACTTGGGTCACTGTTTTAATGAATGATGCAATCCAATACATTAATCTTAACTGAACTAGGTGAAATTCCTGGTCATCCAAATCCAGGATAGAGGGTGTATGGACTCTGTACTTCAGCACACAAACATGTATACATGTGCACACACAAAAGCGAAGAGGATTATGCAGGCTTGAATTTCAACAGAATGAACCCCTGTCTATAAGCACTACGGAGCAAATCTGGCTTTAGAAACTTTCCCCATCCCAGAGCATCCTGGTACAATAGGAGGCTGAAGTTATAATCCAGCACATGAAACAAGTTCATTTTGATATTGCCAGACCCCAATGGGATCTTGACTAACAGAACAAAAACAACTGCACAAGACAGGCTAAATGCTAAGTTTTCCACTCTGGCTGTGAGTGCGGGGCAGCTCGTCTCTGGGAATGCCATTTGGAAAGCGTATATGTCCACAGATATCGCACAATGTGTAAATGTTTGTTCATGACTGAGCTGGAGAAAATAAGGGGGCATTTGTGTGAGTGTGCATGTGCATTAGAGAGAAAATAAGCAGCAGTCTTCTTCTGCCTTTGTATGAATCTTAAGTAGTCCCATGTAGAGGGAGGCTTTGTTTGCGGTCACTGTTGGGGGGCACGTCCTCCAACTTTTCCCCTCACTTCCTTTTGGCATAACATTTATCATTCTTCTTCGACGAACAATCATCCCACAACATGCACTAGCATCTAGCACACAATAAACTACTGCCCTCCCCCTTTCAGCCTCTTTGGTTGCTTGGATACCTTTCATCCAACGGGACAGCTCGACAACAACATCATCACTTACTAACTCCCCGCATTCGCTTAACGTTACTTGAGTTTTATTTGGTAGCCCTAAACACTCCAAACACTCTTAATGAAAAATGCTGCTGTGTCTAGTTTTGTATTTTCCGAGCCCAGTTTTTTTCCCCTTGTTTACCCTTTATATTGCATCCAAGACACTAAAAACTTCCAAGTCTCTGGCTCTGGAGAAATTGCAATACATCTTTAAAGGGAACACAGCTGAAACAACCTTCTAATTTGCAAGAGAAATTCCCTATTCTGACAAATATAGCATTATCCACCTCCGCCAAACACACTAGATGCACGATATTTGAGTTTTTTTAACGTGCGGGTGTGAGTTCAGGGGCTACCCTTGGGACTATGGCTGAGTGGGTCACTAGATACACATCACCCCCAGCCCTGGTCTGCCTTTTCTGCATTCTTTGGAGTTTGAACAGGTGCATAAATATTAAGCTGAGAGAATGGGGGGAGCGGCAGTCCAATTATCACAGTCACATTTTGTTCACTTCGAAACTTTGCTCTATACTTACAGTCTCCTGGTTTCCCAAATCCCACATGAGCATCTGTAATTGTAAAAATTTATCACTAAAATCAAAGTGTTTTTGAAAGAACTTTTTGCTATGGGAAGACCTTTTTTTTTTTTTTAACTGTCCCTTTCATTTTCTGTAACTCAACCACATAATGGGCCTGGCCTTATTTGGCCTTCACCGTGTTTGCGCCTATCCCTTTCAGCTGACTGGCCTGTGCCACTTATTCCGCTTATTATGAACACTGACGGCAGATTATTTTGCTTACTGCACCCAAAGTTTCTATCCCCTATAGATCAAATCCAGCAAACACTGGAAAGAGAGACAAAGGCAAAGTTAACAAAAGAGACAAAAAGAGAAAAGAGATAGGAGCATAGAGAACTAGTCCAAAATGAAAAGGGGGAAGGGAAAAGATGAGGGAACCTCAGCTGAGACACAGAGAAGGAGCAATAGAAGAGGTAGTAGTGCAAAGCTTCAAAAACCTTTAACTAACTGTGTTTTGTCAGAAGGATAAAGAGCAGCTAAGAGCAGTCCCAACATACCAGCACAGCAAACAAGAATGCAAATCAGCCCTGATGCAAATGTCACGTCAAGTCTTCAGGGGCAAAACAGACTGTCTTTATGGCAACCCCCCACCACCACACACTTCACTCTGTGCTATCAAACCCCTGATTCTCCTCCAGTTCTGTAAACTGAAACACTTACACAACACTTCCATGGGACAATCTTGCTTGGAGCGAGAGAAAGCATAAACACAAAGACATGCAACAACACTGCATCAGTGGCTTACTTCACATGAAACAAAGGGCTAAAGTACAGTTGGCTCTTCACACAGACACAAATACACTTCCTTGTAAGAGATAGAACCACTTACTTATCAGTCATGGCATTGGCTAGCGAATATTGGTTCATTAAGACTTCTTTTCCCTTTTCTTCTCACAGCTGGAAATGGTCAAAGGTAGTTGTCCCAACACTAATCTAAAACAGAGGGAAAAACAATCAAAGTTTAGCGTAAATAATATATTCATGCCTTGAACAGAAAGTTTCAGCAAAAATTCTGAATGTTCCTGCTGTTCGCTGCATATTTGCCCCCATTCCAGTGCTCTTTTCACAGATTCATACTTTCATTCAGTTTAACAGATTGATTAATGCTCAGTTCTCTGGGGCCTCTTGGTTCTTCACACCATAGCAACTAGGAGGCCTTGTTTGACAGTAACTGAAATTTGGCTTAGGGTAGGCCTCAAGCAGGGGTTTCCACTCAGGTTTACATGGTACTTCATTTTACCAAAAATCTTTTCAATGTGAATGAGAGGCAACGTTGCTGAATGTATTGATATAAATTTTATGCAAGAGTCGTGGACTCTGTGGGGAAGACTGACGTGACTTTCTTCTGTATATGAAAAAAAAACACTTTGTCTGATTTATTGTTACCTTTAATGGAGCAGTGGAATGAACTCCTGATATTTTTAGACTCATCATTCAAATGTTGGTGGGTTTTGGGAGTCAACATGGTATGAAAAGAGGCTAAATGCAGCTAGATTTGTGGTAAATATGGTGTACTGGATGTAAACACTCTCTGAATAACGGCCATTTTAAAAGAAATGCTTTATATTTACAACATTCTCTCTCACTGGAGGGAAGACATTATCCACTTTAAGTCTGACCATTCAACAAAATATCAGGAAATGACGTACAAAACTCTGATTTCAAGAATACCGTGCACTGTACTGAAATACATACTGAGCTCAATAAAGGCTTATTTTATTCAAGTTTCAACCACATATTCACATTAATACACAACAAAAATCACATGTGTATAAAGAGAATACAGGTTTGTTATTAAGTTTCATGATGTCCTCCTTCTGGAAATGAATGGGAACATTTTTGCAATTTGTGATTTTCTTGTTGCCATGGCTGCTCAAAATGATAAAAAGAATGATTACCATACACACGACTCCTGAGCAGTGGGACGGCTTTTGTATTAAACTCTGACGAGACGAAAAATAAAAAGTTAAAGTTATTATGTGTCTGGATCATCTACATGGTCTATAGCTGGATTAGGGCTGGGTGATTATGGAAAAAAAAAAAAAAAGAAAAAAAAAATCACATCACAATATTTTTTTTCATATCAGACTAGGGCTGCACGATTTTGGAAAATAATCAAATTGCGATTTTTTTTTTCCTCAATATTGTGATTGCGATATAATATGCAATTATTTTTTCAAGGTCCTCTTCTCATGTATTTTTCAACAAACACAAGCAATGAATCAATCTGTATTATAATAAGCAATATCATATTTATTATACATAAATTATTCTTTCTTATAGGCTAGGCTTATGTTAAGATAAAGACAAATGAAGCATGAATTTAATATGAAAGACAGTTTATTTATCTTCTTCAATTACAGTTGTAAACTTACTAAATACTTGGACTTACAGTCAGTTTGTGAACATTCACCACTACAACTTAACAAAATTCAGCCAAACAAGTGTGGTGTAACTTAAACACTGTCTGAACTTAACTAGACAGTCTATAAATTAATAAATTAAATATTAATATATAAAAAATAAAGCTTACTGATCTCCAGGCAGTAACATCACACATACTAAAAAGCAGGGAAAGTGCAACTCCCTGTCTGCATTTTTTATATAGCTCAGGTATGGCAAACTGGCTAAAATGTATGTGTGAGGGCATTCTGTACAGCTTATCAAAGCCATAAGCCCAGGCTTGGTCATCATATCTTTCTCTATGAACAAAGTTATTTCCGTGTGCCATTTTGAATTATGTTCATAAGGTGAAATACTTGTTGCTAGCGTTTTAGCCATGCAACTATCGTACATGACTTTGTTGTGATTTATTTTCTGTCAGAGGTTGAACATGGCAGATGTGCTGGAGAACATCATACAACTGTTTCAGAGAAATAAAACAGGCGCTCAGGAGGTAGAGTGGGTCGTTCAATAACTGAAGGTTGGCAGTTCGCTCTGTCCTAGTCATTCTGTTGTGTCTTTGGGCAAGACACTTCACCCTCCTTGCCTCCAGTGCCACTCACACTGGTGTATGAATGCGTATGAATGTTCGGTGGTGGTCGGAGGGGCCGTTTGGCGCGAACTGGCAGCCACGCTTCCGTCAGCCTGCCCCAGGGCAGCTGTGGATACAGCTGTAGTTTACCACCAGAGAGAATGTGAGAGCAAATGAATAATGGATCAATAATGTAAAGCGCTTTGGGTGCCTTGAAAAGGGTTATAGAAATCTAATCCATTATTATTATTATTATTATTATTATTATTATTATTATTATTATCATCATCATTATCATTATCATTATTATTAAAACTAAACTAAAAGTCTGACCAGCAGGCAAAAGTTTTCAAATTTTAAAACAGAACACAAACAAAACAGACCATTAAATTTGTTGGTCAACTCTAAATAAATAAAATCTTCATTCCAAAAAGGCTCGTATGGAAAGGTGAGTGTTTGCATTCTTCACGTAGGCTACATGTATTCATTCAGTACACCTCCGTATTGTACTGAAAGCCCTGAACCGAAATGGTTCAGTACAAACAAGTGCACCGTTACACCCCTACTTTTCAGTAACCCTGGTCACCCCAGTTCTCGGTCATATTTTCTCCTGATAGAACACTCATTATCTCCCGCTGCAGCCCAAACATTAACGTGTGTGCTCCGGCTGCTCTTACACCTGTGCTGTTTGCATCGACCTAACTTGACGTGGCTCTAGCGTGATTGGTTCGGTGTGGCGCTACTTAATTATGACTGGCTTGTTCTTATGTCTGTCACAACATGGACGAATGAATTCTGTTGAAATTGTATCGAGCATGTCTCATATTTCTATTGAGGAAAAGTTACTTCACAATATCTATCATTATCGTTTTATCGCCCAGCCCCAAGCTGGCTCATAATAACGTGACGTAGACATAAGTATGTAACAAATCAGTGAATCTGAATACTGATTGTCCTTCTGATGAAAAGCTCCAATTGCTTTTTCGTACATTATGAACATTGGTCTGCTCTACTAAAGCTGAAACAAATCCACATGTCATTCCGGGCATTTAAATGGCTAAGTTGCGATGGCTACTTCAAGTATACAACACTAAGGACAAAAAAGACCCATCAGCCAGGCTGGCTAACCTAGCAGACATGCTTCACTTCCTCACAATTACCTTGCTCTGGCCTGGTCTCTTCAACTTTCTGGGGGATACAGTTACCATAGTTACCAAAGCAGCCAACCAGCCAGCTAGCTTGCATAAATAGAGTGCGCCAAGGAATCCTCTGGGTAGCGAACAGACAGTATGAATCCAATCACAGAGGAAGAATGCATTGTTTGACGAGGGAGGAGGAGGGGGGGTGACAGTTTTTGGCTCAGCACAGTAGGGTTGACATCCAGCATCATAGCATCACACCTCACACCATCAGTTACCACTGCTTAAAATGTCAGATAAAGACAGTGAGAAGGCAAAACAAATGCTGTCATTTAAAAGGAAAACTAGAGACGGACCACCTCTAGTGATGTAATAATGCACAGACATTAGCAGATGTTCACTACCAGTGTTCAGATTCTGAAATTTTAATGAGGCGATGAGACTAAGCACATCCTGTGTCCTGCTGGCAGATAAGTAATCTCCAAAACCTGGCATTAGCTCTTCAGCTTATCCGATATTAAATATTACCACAGCAGCATGTTGAATTCATACATTATACCCTGTTAAGCAGAAAAGACATATCATGACCTGTAATAGCCAAATTAAGCATTGGTAATGATTCAGGTCAACAAGACTCATTCAAAGATGAGACTCAAATACAGTCAGGGAAAAAATTATTAGACCATTAAAAGTCATCAAAAACAATGGTTATGCAATCAAGTCCTAACTCCTGTGTGTATCATGTGACTAAAGCAGACAGAAAAGAAAACATGGAATGCCTAAAAAGCACTGTTTTTGTCTGTACAATGACTTAATGATGTTAAGAACAGAAGTGATTTTGGTTATTCTATAAAAAAAAAAAAAAACACATGGAAAATGGATAGATATCAGCTCTGAAATTAAACTACTATGAGCCATTTTTGTTGGTATTATTAAATTTGTCCAAACAAATGGACCTTTAGTGTTACCAGGCATTTAAATGAACAAGAAATTGAAGAAAACAAGGGGTGGTATAGTAATTTTTTCCGCCACTGTATGTAGTAGAACAGAGGTCAAAAAGGAAAGAATTTGTTAAACTTACTTTTGTTCTAAATATAAACAAATGGAAAAAGTGTTTAACATTTAGCCCCAATCTAGTGGTGAAGTTACAAATTGCAACCCAATGACTACCACCCTTATCTACAGTGGCTGCTAATGTGGGAATCCCTTGTCGGCATCAGCGTTTATTTTGTCTATTGTGGACATAGTCGGTAGTGGTAATATATCTCAACAGTTTTGACTGGCTGGCGGTGTAATGTAACAGAATCTGTGAAAGGCCACTCACCCCCACTGTAGATAAAAATGACTCATTCTACAATTACAAAAAAATGGCAATGCACGTTATTTTGGTTCTCATTTTTACACACTAAAATTTAATTATCAGTATTACATTCCAGTTCCATGGTTTGATCATCCAAAATGTTGCATCCTGGACCTTCAACTGCAGTAACACAGAAGAAGCATGCATGTCCTCAGCCCCACCCAGTCCAATCAGCCCCGGTCCCAGACAGACAAACAGACACTAGCCTTGGAGACACTCTGCTGTAATCTGTCTACGTCAGGGCCATGGTTCAGCGGCCCGATCTGCCACATTTCCCCTTTTTCTGAAAACTAAACCATCTTCTTTTGTTATTTATGTTATGTGTCTTATGTTCCTGATAGCAACTCATTTAACTTTTGTCGGCATGTCATTGGTGCAGACACAGATCAGGCATTATTAGATACATACACCCAAGCCATCTCCAGTAATTCATTTAGTTCCATTTCCTGCCCTCTCACCCACTGACTTATGGGAATTGTTTTCAGAGACCAAACATTAAACCAGAGAAGGCTTCATGGACAAACCTGACATAAGAACCAAAATAATAAGCAGAGACACTCCTGTTAAAAGGCATTTCATTACAGCGGCAAGCCATTTGACAAAAGGTCCCATGGTCACTGTGGTGTTCCTCCAGCAAAACCCCTAATTAAACTCTTGTGCCTGTTCCTTAGACAAACAATGATAAAGTGCCTGGATGCTGGTTCCACACACAACAGTGACCACTCAAGAAAAGCCAAAACAAACTGTAATTTTTTGCAGATGTAATCTGTAAAGGCCAGCAGACAGATGGGTTTACCAGTGGCTGACATATGGAGCAGATCAGAGCTTAAAGCAAAGTGATAACAGTTAAAAATGTGGTACCTTACTTTGATCTGCCTCAGCCTAGCATTCACAAACAATTAGACCAATATGCTTCCCTTATGCATCTCATGCCCTGCTCTGAGAACAGCTGGTGGCTGCATGGAAAGGGAGAATTTTAAATGTCAAAGCTGGGGAGGAAAATGCCACTCCTTATTCCCTCAGGGTAGATTCTTACAGCACTTAGCAGGACAAAAACACTTTCCTTACCTGTAGTATAAAAACAAAAACCTCAGCTAAAATTACATAGAAATGTCCATGTTTCCCTCAAGCAGTCAACAAGCAAAAGCAGCTGATTTACAAAAACAATGCAAGTATTTCTCCAATAAGGATCTGCAGGGTTCCACTCAGCCAACAACATGAAAACCTGCCATCCACCAGAATGATGAATTATTTACCTCCCAGATACAAATTTGGGTAAAAATAGCATGCAGTAGCAGAAGACTCTCAACAAAACACATCTGACTGCTGCAGTGAAGGAAAAAAAAAAGTGTTGACATTGTGAGATGCCAACAGTCAAAATGCACACGGCTGTTCACGCAGGCTGTTTACGATACGAATCTTACCATAATCTGAGTGGGAAGATCTTGCAGGTTGAGAGAGAATAATGATGGAAGGAAAATTTCTTCCAATCCTGGCACAGTTACATTGTTATTACTGGAAAAGTCAGCGATGATTTACATGACAAGATGGAAAAAAAAAATAAAAACATCATCCAGCCTGTCACCTCCTCCCTCCCTGCCTCCTGCTAGTCATGGTCCTTCTGCCTCTCACTGTCTATCCACCACGACAGACACTTCAAAAGACGACAAGAGGCTGCACGGAGTGGAAGAGATGGGGCTTGAATTAAAGAGCTGTTTCACTCAACAGCATGTCAGTGGCATCTAAAACAGGGAGAACGTAACCAAACAGCGACGGTCTCCCCCCGTCACAGCAGTCAAACGCTGCCTGCCAGTGGAGAGCGCCGGTGCAGAGATCGCGCCTCTGGAAAGCATCAATACACACAATTGCTGAAGAAGGGGGAGGGGGGAATTTAGGGTGGCGGGTGAGAGGAGAAAGGGAAGACGGGGGGAGGGGGGTTGAGGTTAGGGTTGTGTGCTTGTGTGTCTGTCTGTGGGAGTGTGTCTATTGTTGCGGAGACGTTATTTTTTTCCTCTCAGTTAAGTAGTGAATGGGGGACTGCCGGTGCAGCTGCTGCTGTGTGTCAGCACTGCATTTAGTGCTGGGTGATGTAAACCGCAAACACAGGGTTAGCCGTGAGGACAGTTTGCATCCTTTGGACTTTGGATCGGTGGAGTTGGGATTGTCTTGTTCTATGCAAACAGAACACAAACGAAAACAGTGAGGGTCCATGTGCTTAAAGAAGAAAAACTAATTCTTGGCTTTTCGGTCACGGAGTTCTTCAATATGCATAAATACAATCCATTAAGCATCCAACTACTTGTGTCTATAGATGTATTTCCCCTTGATGTTTCATGTCCACTTTGGTAACAGAATGTACTGTACATAGATTAGCTCTCTACTCCATTCACTTCCAGTTCCCTGCTCTCAGCTCCACAACTGTGGGAACCTTTTCAAAACATCACGTAAGCTGTCAATAGCACTGCAGCAACGCATTAGTGAGCTTCCTGCACTGTCAGCAATGTCAGTCATAGCTATGTATGAGTGCAGCATCTTGGGAATCCTCTGTGCACAGGGTTTATGAGGAAGGTACCTCTTCCTCCATTCATTAAAAAAAAAACAAAAAAAACAAACTTGTCATCATGAAAAACATTCTTTTCTAACAGGTGAAACAAGTTTCATTCATTCTAAAAGGCTGTTGATTAAATTATACAATCCCATAGGTCCAGCGTTTACTTTGAGGTTAGGATTAAGTAATTGAGATCAGGTTAGGTTAAGTTAAGGTTAGCATCATATCATAATTTACATGTCTATGAAATTAAAAAAAAAAACATTGTCAAATCCGCATTTGCAATTGTCAGCAACCTTGAACTCATCCCCTCAGGTGTCTCCTACAAACTGTGACATGCTCAAAGACATTCAACTAAAATGGGATTAAAACACACCTTTGGAGCAAACTGATGTGTGTTACTGTCACTTGATAAGTTTGACCAAAAATCTACATTATCAAGTGACTAATGGATTAATTTACACATATTGCAGAAACAATTAAGGTTGAAAAGTGTCTTATTTTGCTTTATGTGTTATTTTATTAGTGACTACTGGTGTGTTGCAAGTTTACTAAGAGAAGCCAACAGAGTTCCACTGTGCACTTTTGTATAATAATAATAAATGTTCATTCATTCATTCATTCAGTTTTTCATTCATTGAATATTTCTGATTTTGCTCAATTGACTTTCTAGACATTTCTTAAACTAACAGTACAAAAGGTTACTACACTGTTTTAAAATGGCAACTGACATAATTATTAGAGCTTTGAAGTACACTGATAAGTATGTAATACAAGTAATAAGCCAGTTAAAAGATGAAGTTCATGTATGGCTGTACATGATCAGGATGTTACAACCTCTTCTACAACATCCCTCCATACAGTTCAGGCTTCATTAACAAAATCAGTCAGCCCCCCTCTAGATACTTATGCCCTTTCCTAATCACATTAGATCAGGGACAAGAATTAAAGCAGCTAATCCTTGCAGGGTGTGACAGTTCATCACCTCTATTATTATCTGACATGTGATCCATAGAAAACAGGAAACCAAGTTTAACAGTTGGTGCTCATCTTTTTCATCAGCTGATCAGAACACTATTCAATGATGGGATGGTTGTGCTGAGACATCTCTGGAATGCAGAAATGCATTATGCTTGGTCACAGTTACACAAAAGCATGGAGACAAAGTACCTACACAAGGCACTGTCTGCTGCTGAGATGGAGCCAGATGCTGCTCTCTTTGCCAATAGGAAATTATTTCTGCCTGAGGGTGCTGGGTACAAGGGTGTGGCTGGCAGGGGGGGTTGTGTTTGTTTCAAAAGGAGGTGGGGGGTTGCCCCAGATGCCTGCTTCATCGAGCCAGCACAGCACACCTCAACATCTGAGCCATCCAGACCTGACCTCTAACCTTAAACTCCCGCAGGACCAAAAATAACAAGCCTGCTGCTGTGCATACATCAACCTCTCCTGCCTCATCTCTAAAAATTGTGCCATCTAAACATGTAAGTTTTCAAATGAGACAAAGATGATCCTTTCGGCCAAGCCGACTGCTGTGAGACTCCTGATGATCAGATTGCTAATGAGCCATGTTTGTGTCAGTGTGAAAAACGGCACCTTTTCCAGTGACCTTCACAGCAGGAGTTTAAACGCTACTGCTCAGACAGTCCCAGCCATTTGCAGGTACCGCAGGCTTTTCTATCTGGCTGACAACCAAACTCTACAGAGGGTTGGAGTGTTGTGGTCCGTGGAGAAAGCCTCTAAAGGCCCATGAATAGTCAGCCTCAAACCCATTAGGTTTTATTCAATTACCCGCAGTCACTCACTGTAGGCATGAAAAAAAAAAAAAAAAGTGATTCTCTAGAAAAAAAAAAAAAGGTCTCATCTGAGGTGTTGAAATAAGTGCATTTGAATCAGGGCAGTAGCACGCTTTATGTGTGCTAATGTGAGCTCCTGCAGAGTATGCAACACTGGATATAATCCAGTAAGAAGCGATCCCATTGGTCCAACTTCTTAAAAACAAAGGAGAAGTCTGACAAATAGCCAGGCCTTGGTCTTAAACCAAAACAAGGCATCCAAGTAAATAACCCCTGACATCCAAAACAAGTGCCATTTCTGCACAAAGTTCACATTTAAAACAAAGCCCTCTTTCAGCCACACAGTTTTCTGACCAAATTCCTATTTCCCATCCATTTAAATTGATTACTGATTTAAAAAAAAAAAAAAGCAGACTGAAATAGACTTTGCGTGCCGGTGTGCACTTATCATTAACAGGCGGGAGTGCTGTAGGTATATAATCACAATTAGCCTAGCACATGAATCCTGTGTTTCCACTGCTGTGGAAAGGAAACTAAACCACTTAGTAAAGGCATACATCTACCATCCTATTTTGAACGTTTTAAAGGGGTCATATTTTACTAAACCCACTTTTATTTGTCTTTGGTACATGTATTTGTGTATTTGGACCCTAATAGTTCATACAGTTTGAGTATGAACCCTCCAGATTCTGCTACACTATCTTTATATTCATTCCGGCAAAAATCGAGTGGATTTCTACAACCCCTTTCAATTCCTGCTTAATTTGTTACGTTACTAACTAGCTAGCTACGTCACAACAGTTGTACATTTAAGGTCAAGACTTCAGATGAACATTTCTCTTAGTACAACATAATTGTTTGTCAGCAGCAGCACTTGTAGTAAAAACTGAAAATATGTCCAGACTTCAAGCCGATTACCTAAAATGTTCAGTTAGTGGTTGTATTAAAGAACACAAGTGGCTGAATGGGACAGAAAGCACAGTCAACAACCTGGAGGGGGTGGGGCGTGAAGTAGCTCATTTGCATTTAAAGGGCCAGCACTAAAACCCACCTTTCTGGTGTCATTACTCAGAAATAGGGTTGAAGATGGACCTATGGAGTTGAATTAATGAAGAATTCAGACCCAAGCAGAACATTTACAGTTTATGGAGACCAAAGGGAAATGTTTGAAAATGCAGAATTCCATTTAAAAAAAAAGAAGCAAAATATCACTCCTTTAAGTGGAAAAAAAAAATGCAATGCAGGACCTGGCCCTTTTTATGGATATAGCTCAGGTTCTACCTTTTGACCAAGTTTAATAGAGACAGATGGAGTGGAATTAAAGAAATCCTATTGTGGAACCAACAAACACACCCAGGTGAAGAGATCCTTATTACAGTAATGAAAAAAAAACATTTCTAGTTACATTTGTACTTTCCTTAATAAAATTCAAACAAAACCAAACTCCTATGCTCATGTCCAAATCAAACTTCATGCGCAGGCACCAGTGCAATAGCAGTTAAAAATGCGCAAAACATCAAATCAAGAGAGTTTTCTTGCCTTTTAGTACTTTTAACTGACCGGAAACCAAACTTTTACTTGCAAAATAATAAATCTAACAGATTTGCCCATCTTTCCTGTCAAAATTTCAAAATACACAAAACGCAATGACAACCCCTAAACACAAACAGAACCTCTAACCTGAGGGGAAAGTCAGAGTACAGACAGAAATGCCTGCAACGCTGGGCGGCACGCAGCCAGTGGTTTAATGATTTGTCTGCTGCTGGTGAATGATCACACAGCAATATCCTGTTCAAGCTAGTTCTCTGGGCCCCCTGAGGGTCTGGCTGACATGATTCTGGCTGGCCTGGGTGCCACTGAAGCGCCAGCCGGCCAATCACACTGACAAGGTCCAGGTCGCTGCCCCCCATGCCTGATGTGACCCAGCCAAAGACCTGCGGAATCTAACTTGATGAGGCAGAAGAATTATTTATTGAGAACGAAAGGGAAGGGATGTCATCACCCATGCCATCGGGCAAATTTCTGAGACAAAAGGGGGCAGATGCAGTGGCAGTTAATGTGACAAACAAACCCAGAAATCAGGTTTAGATGACACAACAGCTGTATTTAGTGACGAACTAGCTGGCATCTTTCAGAATTCCACTGAGCTTATGCAAGCTCAACCAAGCCCGTCTATAATGTGAGGCGTGTTTCTTTACTCTTGAATGGAGACCATTTATTTGTGCATTTTCTATTAAAGTGAAATGTTAAAGATCATGTAGAAAATCAGTGCTGCAATTCCAACAATTCTTTTATGGAACAGAAACAAGGCTGCAAAGATCCCTCCATCTACGAAAAGTGAAAATGTCAAACAGTCTTCCTTGAGCTCAAATCTTATTCATTTATTTATTTATTTTAAGCACTTTTCTGAGCAGCCATCTTTCAGTCATCGTTTAGTCTCTCTCAGGCCTAATGTTAGGGTTTAAGAAGGTCAGAAGAAAGAATATGGTGATAATAGTGCAGCTTGAATTATAATGCACAGAGCCAAGAGAGTGACAGAGACACGGGACGGTCAGCCAGGCCAGAGGGCAAATGTTCAGGAAAAAAAAAAAACACCACCATAACTTTAGATTACTCCCTCCGGTCCAGTCAGCTCCAGACCAAGTAAGACTAGACAAGAATGCAGGTGAAATGTTTATGACCGTCCACTGATGAGCCCCAGCTGCACCGGACTGCCCTCCTGTCTTGGCATCAGATGCCTTCCAGGTTGGAGAACCACTAAAACCCACCTTCAAAGGCTGACTCCAAGTCTGCTGAGGAAAATCATAACAGGAATTGCTGCGGGTATTTATTTAATTTCATGACAGCTGGATGCTCTACATGTAAACTGTGGAGCCTCGTGCATATGTTTCAGTGTTGTCAATATAAAGATCTTTTGTTGCCGCAGTGAAAGAGCACTCTTGATTTATGCAAGCCAAGGGTAGAAACCCCTGAGTGACCTCTGGGTCCGTGAATGGTATTTTTCAAAGTGCAAGGGAGGTTTAATCTTTAAAAAGATTTGTGTGACTACTAATAGGGAATGTGTAATATCATATCCACAGCTATTTAACACTTCCAAGGACAGTGACAGACACTGCGCTGGGGGGGACTTCTATTTTTCCGCAGTTCGTCTTTGCAGGTCCTAAGTAAATAAAGTTTATCGTCCATTTAATTCGCAGAACACCCGCAAAATTAAACTAAAACGCGCATTTCTACTATTTTATGTACTCAGTAGGGGGTTCGGCTATGGTGCAACAAGTGCAGCTGAGCCTGAAGTCCGCGACAGCACGCACGAGTACGACCGACAGAGCACACCAGCCGACATAACCGAGCTAACTCCGCCGCTAATTCACTTTCACCGGCTAAGCTAGCATGTCGAAAATAGTGCTAAAGTGATCCCGTGCTGTAAAGTACTCACCGTGGGCAGCTTTTCCTCTTAGTCCCGGTGTGTACAGAGAGTGTTGGAGCTGCAGCGTGACAAAATTTGGTCTAGTCTCTCTCTCTCTCGCTCAGCTCAGCTCAGCTCAGCTCGGCATGGCGGCAGGGGCCAGAGACTGCATTCAAACCTCTCCGGGCTTTGATATCAACAGACAGGGGGAGGGTACAGGGCAGGGGGCGGCGGCGCGAGCGGCGGGGCGCGAGCTGCAAGGTACCATCAGTGTTCCTGACGTCTGTGTTTATGTGGACTTCCCTTTATTTTTTTTAAACAAACTTTTAAGCAGACTTTATTCCAATTCATTTTTGTATTTTATTATTTTTTTCCTCTATTTGTAACTTTTCTTAAGCGATTTATCACCATTTTTCTCATTTCATGAGCTATAAATAATGACAACTTTTTCTCTGTGTTTTAGTGCAATTAAATACATTAAATTATGAAAATATTTACATTTACAAACTAGCTTTTCTCAAAAAACGTGAATAACCTGAAAAAACTGAAATGTGTAAGAAAAATAAGTGCGGTTTTAACAATGTTATGCCTCAACTCATCATTTATACATAGCATGATGCACAATGTTACACAAACATGTGGTAACAGGCAGAAAATTGGTGAAAAATTTGGAGTTTGGAACTTAAAAACAATTTCTCATTCAATTTCTTATTTGCCCAGGTCATTGTTCTTCTTAGCAGTTCTTCAAGGTTCAACTGGACTAGTTTTGCTTCAAAAGAGCTAAACTAGTCCAGTTGAACCTAGAACCCAGAAAAATGGAGTTGTCACTATTTATTATAGGTTATTATACAATTAGTTTACTTCAGATCATATTGGTCTGTATGTGGAGCCTGAACTAAAATGAGTTGGACACTCTTGATTGTTAATATCTTCAGTGTAATATTTGCATTTTGCAAATTCATCCTGAGGGCCAGATTGGGCCTTTTGGCAGGCCGGTTTTGGCCCCTGAGCTGCATGGTTGAGACCCCTGGTTTAGTTTATTTTGAATATGCAACAAAACAAAATAATCTTACTTAGTCCTTAGAAATAAAACAGATAGTAAGAAATCATGGGAAAAAAACCTATACATATGCATGAAAACAAAGTATGACTTCATTTGCTCATTTGAAAAGGAGTGGGAGGAAGTATAACTTATTTAATCCCACCCCTTCTCCACACAACAGTCTATTCTTTAGCTTCCTATCAGCATAATATATGAAAAATCCAGTCCCTTGGATCTTTTGTGAGTAGTTAGCCTCACTTATCTTCCTCACATACACACACACACACACACACACACACACACCAGAAAATTAAATAAATAAATAAGTACATACATACATACATAAATCCTTGAAGGCAACACAAATGAATACACAATAAAGTAAACAATAAGACAAAATAAACAACAACGGTAATCAAACAAAACATAACAATCAACAAATACACAAAAAACAAGGAACAAACAAAATAAAACAAGACAGAATATTAATGTAATGTTTTTCTAATATTATGCTGTGTATTTTGCATTCTTAAGTGAAAATCAGGTATTTTCCAACATTTAATTGATTATGATTGATGTTTATAAAAGCTCAAATTAAAGTTATTATGTCAGAAACAAAGACACTGGAGGAAAAAGTGACTTTTTCAGTAAAATATGTCATTAACTGCACATAAACCCAGTGTGTCCATCCACTGTCACTGATCCAACTCCTTGGGTTTTACTGGTGAATCAGTGTTGTAGAAGATGACGGTGTTTCCACGGTAACTACGGAGCCTCTGAACGT
>JAPQRP010000005.1:55734848-55751959 GCA_037367295.1 Apogon hyalosoma
AGCGCTGGCCCTTTAAATGCAAATGAGCCACTTCAGGCCCCGCCCCCTCCAGGTTGTTGGTTGTGCTGCTCTGTCCCATTCAGCCCCTTGTGTTTGTTAATACAACCAACAACTGAACATTTTAGCTAATTGGCTCAAAGTTTGGACATCTTTTCAGTCTGGACTCCAACCACTGCTGCTGAAAAACAATTATGTTGTACTCGGAGAAATGTCCGTCGGAAGTTTTGACCTTACATGTGCAAATGTTGTGACATAACTAGTTATAGATGCAACAAATTAAGCAGGAATTAAAACAGGTTGTAGAAATCCACTTGATTTGTGCTGGAATGAATCTAAAGATAGCTTTGCAGCACCTGAAGGGTTCAAATTCAAACTGTATGAACTATTAGGGTTCAAATACACAAACAAATGAACCAAAGACTAATAAAAGTGGGTTTAGCAGAAAATGACCCCTTTAAAGCTTCAAGATGGGATAAATATGATTTCAAGGCTGTGTCCTACTAGATGGCACATCATTTAGACAGTCTTTATTTCTGTCTTTGGATTATATTCATTCCTGTATCACAGTCCACACAATCATGGTATCACAACTTCGACAACACACCACACATTTCAATAATATCTGACAGGATGAAGTGAATGGCAAAGATGATAAAACAAAACAACATAACCTGGAGAAAAAAACAATAGTTTCACGAATGTCTCCAATATGGTTGTTAAAGATTCAGACTTCACTCTAAGTCAGATGTTCACTCACAGGTATCTGGAGCTGAACATAATCTCAACACATCTGAAATCATTGCTTTACAGCGTCAGCAAATGCGTCATGCCAAGGTGTCTGGGGTAAAGTGAGCAAACCAGACAATTTCAGTGCTGACAGACTAAGAAATGTCCGGAAACAGGCTTAAATAAACCTAGACATAGTAATGCTGGGCTAGTGAGTTGAAGAAACACCCCCCCACCCCCAGTCCAAACAGTGGTTGTATTAGAAAGGATGCACCAGTTTTGTTGAAGTTAAAAGCTAATGTTCTGTTATTAAATTAAGTGGTCACCCTGCTCAATGAGCAATTTAAAAAGGTGATCATTCGGGTCCAGCTGTAGTCATTGCCATTTGTTATGTAGTCAACCAGTGCCTGGGTTATTAAATGGCAATTAAAAAAAAAAAAAAAACTTAGTTTTTATTAGGTTTTCTTTTTTATCAGTACAATACAATGTACATGTTCAGGTACAGTTCTACAAGTTTCCCTTCCTCTCTCCCAGCTGCACGTGCATCTCCTCAAACCTCCACAGGCAATACAGGATGGAAACCAAAGAAAACAACTGACGTCACAGCAAATAATGTCCACTCCAGAATACAAGGCCACAGGTACAAATCCCAATCAGAAGCAGAATGATAGCACCTTAATATACAACATGAGGTTATGCATCACCAATAAGTATTATTGCAGCAGTAAATGTAACATAGGTTCCCATCTTTTAGTAAAGGTGGTTTTCTGAAGCCTTAGTGAGAATGTGATCTGCTCCATTTGATAAATATCCCAAACTTTTGGAATCCATGTGTTGTATGAGGGAGGTACTGGTTTCATCTGTCTGATGGTTATAGACTTTAAGGCGGCTGTTAATAATATATTCAAGAGGTATTTAACTTTAACCTTCCATCCAGACCTTCAGGTATTACTCTCAGTACTGCCACTGTGAAGTGTGGTGGAATGTTCATTTCAAAAACCTGCTTCAGGGCTTTGAAAACCTCCCTCCAAAACACACTTAACTCAGCCAAAATATAAAGGTGTGATTAGCTGAATAGGCTCTGCAGTTCCTCCAGCTAAATGCCAATTTTTTATAATGGCTTAAAAGTGGCGACTGAATTGGTTGTCATGAACCAGTCCTGATGATGTATGAGGAACATTCTTGTGCTGGGAACGAATGGCTGAGATACCAGGAAGTGTTTCATATGTCAGATTTATCCTTGCTACCAGATGCTGCAAAAAACAGGGAACAATATTATAATCCTCCAAAATGGGGCAATGGTTGCATGAGCTACTCTTCTATGATTTTAAAGTGTACCAGTACTGGTCATGCTTATGACATT
This sequence comes from Apogon hyalosoma, assembly GCA_037367295.1. Classification (NCBI taxonomy): domain Eukaryota; kingdom Metazoa; phylum Chordata; class Actinopteri; order Kurtiformes; family Apogonidae; genus Apogon; species Apogon hyalosoma. The sequence continues at coordinate 55,736,938 of JAPQRP010000005.1, forward strand.
AATCGTGTTTTGTTTATTACTTACAAGCAAGAGAGATGCATGGTTAGTAAAAAAAAATCGCCATAAATGCACCACACTGGACCTTTTTATTACATGAATTATTAGAGGGGCGAAACCTATGGGGAGCAGCCATTGCTGGCTGGAAGTGGTGTACCATCATTGTTTCCAGGTGATGGAGTGTGAGTAAACAAGCAGCAGTCAGTGAGCGAGATTGAGTGGAAAGCACATTTTCATGCTTGTTGTTTGTGCATTCATAAGCTTTACACACCACCATTGTCCTAGAGTTCCAGTCCATCTCAGCCCAGCTAATCGGACAAATCAGTGAGTCTGTGTTACTACCGGTGCTGGAACAGCCCATGAAGGAGGAAACGTGTTTCTGACCATGACTGACTGATGGAGCAATGACTTAGCCTAGTACTTGCATGTACTTGACACTGGGCTATAACATAAGTTACCTGATGGAACCGCTAGTATAATACGAGATCTTTTGAAATAGCTGGCAATGAAAATCCATGGCAGGTACCCTTTAATGCAACGTGGTATCATGAAATTGCGTAAATATACATGCCACTTTTAATTGGTGTGTTATCTGTATGCATTATAAGCTTTTTGAGTGTACGCATCAAATGCCGTGCACTGATGGTTAGGATTAGGGTTTAGGGGTATGTGAACTGGAGATCTCAGCATACATTGGCATGCAATCAAATGGCGTTGAATAACAGGTGGAAGTACAAAAATGCGTATGTATAGCACGCCAAATGCCATGAGAACTGGCATAATGTAAAACGCAATTTCATGAGATCACTCTCCTTTAATGACTGTTTAGATGTTATATAAGTGGACCTGTGTCTAAATGTAAATGTCATTTCCCTCTACAGCCTATGCACGAATATAAAATGCCAGATAGGTGAAAATTTTAATAAAGCATATTCTAATTTTTATACAACGGGAATACTTGAGCTTTATAAAGCAGAGTGGTTTGATTCTAAGCTGCAGAATGCTGTGGGTAGATAAGTGCTGTGTTGGCTTTTATTGTAACAGCTGCATGCATATGTGAAGATACTGACAACTGTGTTTCATCCTTCGGATGTATTTTTGTCTGGTGTAAAAACAAAAAGATCAATTGGCAGGACTATTTGAAAGTCTTGTTCTTGGACTTCTCTGTTGCTTTCGTCTTCCAGGTGTCAACAGACAGATTTCTGTCCCTGCTAACAATAAAAACCAACATGAGCAGCAGACAGTAAACAGCAGCAGCCACTCAGAGCGTTAACACCTCCTCCTCCCTGTAAATCATGCTGAAGTGGATCATGAAACTTGCCCCAATCTGTCATATTTGAGCTGATTTTTTTGCATTGGTATTAATAAACAGACTGGGGCCATTGATGGTTCCATTCCTTCCCACTGAGTGCATTTGGCACTAGAGCCAAGTGCTGATGCTCTTATTCTTGTGTCAACGACGAATATTTGAATTTCACCAATGAGAGGAACAACTAACTTCACATAGAGTACACTGTCCCCTAGTTTCTCTAATCTCATAATATTTGACGACAGCAGAGATGACTGAAAGAAAGCAGAAAGGGGACTCAAAAGAGAAGAATGTGAAAGGACTGGGTTTTAGGAAGTTGGCAGTGAATTTTAAGAGGAAAACGAGGGTCGATGCCTCAGCTTCCTCGTCTTTGGATAGAGTTTGGAGTTTCATCTCGCATGGAAAGCGTAAGTGTTTAGTAAATTGACTTGTTAGTGACAGAACAAACGTGACTATGGTTTTTATTATGCTCTTGAACACTGCAAACCCATCTGATTCTAGTCAGAAGGTGCATGTTTTTAACGTTTCACTCATACCCATTTCCTCAAATGTTATTTGTTATGGGAACTTGTAATTCAGAGATTGGAATGAAACTTTGATTCACGAGGAACAGGTGTCACAGAATGAAAGTAGAACTGGGAAATGTGTTGGTTATGTTATATTATTGCCTCTATATTCATGTGTCATGTAGTTGAACCTTTATTTTGATAAGTAGGCAAAAAATATTGCTTATTGATCCAAAACTGACTCAAACAGGTGTATCGGTTAATGTAAGAGTGGCTGGGATCCATAGAGTGATCTGTTTAAACAACCTACACACATGAAATTCTATTTCCACTTATAAAATCTATGAATGATCATATATGATCAACAATGACAAATGCATTACAAAAATAAATTCTGTATTTGTATTTTTCTTGTATTTTTATTTTGCACTTCAACACCAACAATAGTGTTTGTTAGTGTTAAGTTGCTGGTGCATGATAATTTATTATTTAAAAAATAATTTTTAATAATTTCCTTTGTCTATTTTTGTCTACTTTTTTTTGCAAACTTAGAAAGCAATGTTTAAAGTGAATTCTCACATTACTTTCTCATGTTACTCTGCTTGGTCAGATACTGTATGTTGCTTATTCATTAAACACTGGTGTCAGATCAACTGGAACTGAAAATGCATCACTATCTGTAGTGTCATTAATGCGAAAATATTGTGATTTAATGTTTTGTTGAAGCACGGTGGACAGAAACAGAGGGTCTGTCAGCACGCTGTGTGATGCCGGATGCTTTGGGTTTGGTCTGGAGTTGTCATAGCAATTTTGGCTGCACATTTGTATTGATGTGGCCTAATGGGTTGCATCAGTTTGTGCTAGAACAACTCGTCCATTAACTATGCATGGCTTCCCCCACCTTCTCTGTGCTTCTAAGTCGGTCATGAGTGTGTCCTTCAGAGCCAGCCCTTGAGTTGTCTGAGCTGTGACAGACAAGCAGATCCTGATCCAGATCCATCTAAAGCCAGCTCAGTTGAAAGCTGTCTGTTCTGTCGCTCCTGAATTCCATCACTGTTGTTGTCTATTATCTTTTTGAAAAGCTTGTTCAGGGTAGAAACGCTAAATACTTTTATTATTGATAAATCCACAGGATGAAATTTGTGTTTATGTGCACAACATTCAAAGAAATCCCTGGCTGACGGAGGCCTTTTCTGCTCTGATCTATATTTTAATTTCCTTCACCCTGCCTTTAGTGTTGAGTGGTGGTGTGTTTCCAGGAAAGCCCTGTTCTGCTGGGATGAGCAATCACATGACCATGACAGGAAATGGGAGAGGCTAGTGGTGTGTGATTGGTTTCCAGGTCTAATAGTGGTGTTCATTTCCTCACTGACACCAGAGAAACTTTCTCTGTCTCTCGCAGACTCCTTCCTCAGTAATCTGTAACCTCAGAGGTACTTCACAGTCTATTACAGGTTTAGATCCATTCTAATCATATTCTACAATTGTTTCAATGAATAATTAGCTGTCTTTTTTTTTTTTTTTTTTTTTCCTGCAACAAAATGCTACAAAATGTTAAAAAATTACATTCCTAACTTTTTATGTTTGACGTTTAGACACGAGGGTTCGGTTTCCAAGACACAGATTAGGTTTAGGTTTAGTCCTGGATTAACAACATTTTTCAATATAGAACTTTTGTCGATTTTTCTTTGGTCTGGCTACCAAAGGAGTTACCTTTATAAAATCAGAAGATGTTGTCATTTTATGCTAAATTTCAATATGTAAGGAGTAAATAACTGTCAGTGCAGCACATACAGCTTTCCTTCAGCTTAAGGTAAATTTGAGAATATATAAATGCAAATGTGGTGAAATGTAGAATTTAGGATTTGCACAATATTGTGTGTTGTAATTTTCTTTATTTTATTTTTTTAATCTGTATTTGTACTAGTGTCAAAGATTGAAAGAAACCCAGAACATGACAAGGATTGATCTATGTCTGGGAAGCTGGTTGAAGAAGTTTTGGAAAAAGTCCATGTTGAATTTATGTGCAATGATGCTTTCAAGTTTTCTTCAAAGTACAGGGTGTCCATAAAGTCTCTTTACAATTTAACAAATTTATTACAAAAGCAAATGAATAGACAAATCTGTGGCAGTTATTACAAAATGAAAAGTAATCATTGACGTTTTTCTTTTTTTTTTTTTGCCTCATTCAATCCATCTCTGTATGGGACCATTAGTTGTATGAAGCACATCCAGACGGAACTGGATTTGTTTCCATGTTGTGTGTATCATCAAAGGTGTCAATGACATCAGTGATCTTTTACTTCAGGTTGTTGATGTCCCATAACTTTGTTTGATACACGATATCTTTAACATAATGACACAGCAAGAAATCCATGTTTTGACACATATTCAGTCTAAAGGTCAAAGGTCAACATTTGCACTAATTGTTCTGTCGTCAAGGAAAAATGGACCAATGATTCAATTGCACATGATCCAAAAATGTGATTTAAAAACTTTGATAACCACTGAGTACATAGAACAAATCTGATTAACAGAACTCATCAATTGCTTTTATAAAGAATTGTAAAGAGACTTTGTGGACACCCTGTATTTAGCAGGAGGCAACACCTCTTAATACCACATCTGTTCATATATGTTAGATAATCAAACGTAAGTATTTTGACTGAACTTCATAAGATAATATATATGTGTCATTGATGAAGAAACCCCTGTTGTGTGATGTGCAGGAGGCCAGCCCAGGATGAACGGTGACTCAGGTGCCGGTGTGGTGACGGCCCCCCCTCCCACCACTGCCCCGCACAAGGAGCGGTACTTTGACCGGGTGGACGAGAGCAGTCCGGAGTACCAGAGGGAGCGGAACATGGCGCCTGACCTGAGGCAGGACTTCAACATGATGGAGCAGAGGAAGAGGGTCTCCATGATCCTACAGAGTCCGGTTAGACCATTTTTTATTCAGTAGAGCTCTGTCCTAGTGAACAAACCTCCCGCAACAGGGAAATGAAATGTTTAAGGCAGCAACAGAATAAAGGGCAAGGAAAAATGGGCCTGCGTAAAGAGAGTGCAAAAAACAAGATAAAATGATAATACTAATAAAAACGAAACAGACTATATACATATTTACAACAGAGTAGGGCACAACGGTACAGGTATCCCACAGTACGAGTTTAGCACGTGTTTTGTGCGTAAAGAGAGCTGTTTTTTTTTTTTTCTCTTTATTGCCTTGTTGAAAAAAGTTTTCTTTTCTATTTATTTTAAATAAATAATTTCCTGTTCTGTGTAGAGATATAAAAAAAATGGCGGTATTAAAACGCCATAGTTATCTACTGGACGCACTTCCTTGTAATAGCGTGTCACAGTATTTTATGTGTGTTGGGTTTAAAGCCACTTCTGTCTGATGTCTCTCACTGAGGGGCGGGGCTTCCTTGTGCTGCACACTCTCATGCATGTTGAGAGAGAGGTACAAGCTGTGGTCTGTCTCCACTCCATGTGTATTTACTGCACAGATGAGACATGATAGTGGCGTGACATTAACTTTGCATTGGACATTAATTTGTAGGGGCGGGCTTTCACCTTCCTGGACAGGCACACACACAGTCAGTGGCCGGTAAAGCAGTATATTAAGCGCCAACATAAAATAAATTTCAAAACCAAAAACCTGCGGTCCATAAAGGCAGATTGTCCCATGCGGGGCGGACCAAACGGTCTGGTATTTTCCCGAGTACCATAGCATCCCTACAACAGAGTGGAATTGAAAAATAAGAATATGCATTTCCACTGTTGAAACACAGATGATACATACCAGTAAACCCCTACAAAATATCAGATTACGTTGTTTTTTGTTTTTTTTTTATATATATTGAAATAAACCCATTGTAACCTTGTGTGACCGAAAAGCTTAGAAACCACATCACTAATCCATATCCCTTGTCATTTGAATTTACTTATTTGTTTGTTTGTTTTCTATTTGTCAAATTTGGTTTGAAACTCTGGAGTCAAATTTCTCTCATGAAGTATGGGATTTTACAATGTGTAGTAGCCCTGTCTGTTACACGTAACATTGAACCTGTTGTACACAGCATCCCCTGCTGTATAAATGCTCACTGTCAGGGCCAGAAATGTCAGTGTGAATAGGCTCCTTTTAGTGGTTTAAAGGTTACAGCCTCTACTAGTGTCACATGGTGGCTCCAGTTTATTCCTCATCAACAGTGAGTCTGTGAGTAGGTAAACACCAGGACAGGGAACAACGCCACTGTAAAGGCTTTTTGTCTGTCCACAAAACACTGATGTATTCATCTGCCAGAATGGGGCTTTTACCAGGTTTTTACTTTGTCAGGCTTTGGACCCGTTAGTCAGACCTGGTTTAACTCTCAGCCCAAACATAAATGAGTTGATCTGTCTTCCAATTCTGCTCCCTTCTGTTTGGTTGTTGGGTCATTGTGCTTTTCCATTCGTTTCTCACTGTGTTTGTCTCTGTGTGTCTGCGCTGACACCCGACAGGCATTCTGCGACGAGCTGGAAACGATGATCCAGGATCAGCTGAAGAAGGGGAAGACGCCCACGAGCCTGTTGGCTCTGCAGCAGATCGCTGACTTCATGACCACCAGCATGCCTTCCATGTATCCGGCTGCACCACAAGGAGGCATGGCAGCGCTCAACATGAGTAAGCAGACACAAGGAGGAATGTGTGTGACAGCCTGACCTCAGCCATGTTGTGTCGGCGTGTTCGATGAGTAATAGTGACATGCTTTTTAGGGCCGTAGACATAGTCTGTCTTACTTTTTTCCAGGCACGAAAATTTCAAAGTGTGTTTCATTGTTTTGCTCTTTGGCAAAGGGTTGGAAATGGATGCAAAATCTTCTATATGGTGTATGCAATGTCATCATATATGTCATGTTATGGCAATCGTGTGTGTGTGTGTATACACACTATGTAGTTTGCCACCACCAGAGTGTGAGTGAATGAATAATGGCTCCAATGTATGTGCTTTGAGTATGCATTAATAGAAAAGTGCTATATAAATCTAATCTATTATATTACAAAACACTAGCTGTTAGTTGTGAATTCAATGAACAAATAGTTTTAAATATATTATGCATCACATTTCTATTATCTCCTTCATTTATCAGGACCTTCACACATGTCCTGTTCAAAATGAGCCGTTCACCCTCCTCCCTGTTTGTTTGTCTTGCTTTTGTGGTTGTTTTTCCGTGTTCATGTGGAAAAACATAAAGAGTAATCCAAATGGCAGGTTGGCTGAATTATCTGAAACAATAGACTCAATAATTTGAAACGATGTACGGGGATATTCAAATCCGGTCCTCGAGGGCCAGTATAGATATTTCCCTCTTCCATCACACCTGGAAGCCATTACATCATTATCAGGCTATGGCAGAGCCTGATGATGAGCTGATCATTAATTGAACCAGGTGTGCTGAAAGAGAGGAAATGCCTAAAACATGTAGGATATCAGCCCTCGAGGACCGGATTTGAATACCCCTGCAATAAACTTTTCAGCATCACATGATCTATATCGTATTGCACACCCTACTTTGTTCTATGTAGTTTTTTTTTCTCTGCTATTGTAAGGTTTGGGTGCAGCATCCATGACCTTCTGGATGCTGTTTGTTTTTTTGTTTTTTTTTCAAATTCCTATACAAACATGGTGATAAAGATTCAAAATGATATAGTTATTTATATTTTTTGGAATTTTTTTGTGGTAGGACCATAAATCAGCCTAAATCTTTACCCTTCTTTTGTTGTCTGTCCATCAGGTTTGGGCATGGTGACCCCTGTGAATGACCTGCGAGGCTCAGACTCCATTTCCTATGATAAGGGTGAGAAACTGCTTCGCTGTAAGCTGGCTGCCTTCTACCGGCTCACGGACCTATTCGGCTGGTCACAGCTCATCTACAATCACCTCACAGTAAGACCAACAGTTTGTAGCATACACTAACGCATGTGGGACATGATGAATTTCAGTCCACTCTGGTCATATGTGATGCCTTCTTTGTAGGCTTACTCGTATGTATTTATGAATCAGACCTTTTTAATGGATTAGTTCAACTGCATTTGAGCCAAATCACAATGTAACTACCTAATCTTTTTGTGTTTTTAAAAGATAATTTTCCACTGATGTGTACACCATAGGCTCATACAGTTATTCATACGCACACACTGCACATTGATTCATATTTACATGTGTACTATAGGCTTATTTTTCTGAAGTCTATATCCATTTAACAGTCGATGGAAAGAACAATTGAAATAAACATAGAGTGAAGCAAGGTGGATAAGTGTCTCGCCCAAGGATATAACCGCGCATGACTCCGACAGAGCGGGGTTCAAACTGCCAACACTTTGGTTATCGGGCGACCCACTCTACCTCCTGAGCCATGGCCGCCCACAGAACACAAGCACATATTCACAGCAGCTTTTATGACACTGAAACAGATGCTAATTCACAGCAGCACCTTTCATTGAAATAATGTCTGAGGGGTTAAATGGTTAAGTTTCTCAAAGCTAATTACTATTACTCTTTGCGGTTCCATTGCTAAATAATCTAACACGACTGTCCTGTGGCTCCTTTAGGTCCGGGTGAACTCAGACCAGGAGCGTTTCCTAATTGTCCCCTTTGGGCTCCTGTACAGTGAAGTCACTGCCTCCAGTCTGGTAAGAATCTGTGGTTTCCTCTGTTGCAGCTTCATTCCTTTCTGTCTTTTTATATCAATATATTTACACTTTCAACATTTTAAAAATCTTTTGTGCCATTCAGTTTACATCTGAAGAACTTTACAGAAACAATTTACTGCTAAACAAAGCTCGATGGCTTTATGGCCACTGTTCATATCTGTTGTTTTCAAAGTGTCTGTAATGATTTTTTTTTTTTTCTTATTTCCCAGGTGAAAATAAACCTTCAAGGTGAGATAGTGGATCGGGGCAGCACTAACCTTGGGGTCAACCAGGCCGGCTTCACGCTGCACTCTGCCATCTATGCTGCAAGGCCTGATGTCAAATGTATCGTTCATATACACACACCTGCAGGCGCTGCGGTAAGAAGTCAATACACACAGAGCAGACACACACAGTATGGTGCTCCTGTGTTATTAACCCTTTTACAACGGTTGTTACTCCGGCGCTACATTTTGCACTTTGCGGCATTCAAATTCCCATAACTCCTGGACTGTTTTATCACTGTTTGTATCTATAGGTAATGGTAGGTGTTAAAGAGCTAAATTGTCTTGTCCTGTTTTGTTGTTGACAGGTGTCAGCCATGAAATGCGGCCTGTTGCCCATCTCACCTGAATCACTGTCACTGGGTGAGGTCGCCTACCATGACTACCATGGTATACTGGTGGATGAGGAGGAAACTGGACTGATCCAGAGGAACCTGGGCCCGAACAGCAAGGTAATCCACTGTTAAATACAGGTTTTAGAAAAGAATATGGAAGAAGACAGAGAGGGCAAAAGGGTTCCTCTTTCACCAGTCTACTTCTAAGCACTGTAAACATACTCACAGCAGATTGTTTTTTTCTTTTACAGATATATTAGATGAAGTGGTTTGGGGTTACCTTCCTATTAAAGAGGGAGGCATTGGTCATTAGGGAATGAATTGTGGACAAGTTGTGATCAACTGAACAGGTTTATTCAGTCACTGAATTCAGGTACTCAGAAACTGAAAGTGTCATCATTCAGTATGGGGTGTGTCCACCTCTGGTTCCAAACAAGCAGTGCAGCGACAACGCATGGAACTAAGTCTGATGATCCTGTCCTTAGGATCGATCACTCAGACCACTGATTGTACTGCAATGACAGTGTAGATGGTGAGCGACTTCACCACGGCTCAGACCTGCGCGTAACATGCCAATGGCACGTTCTCTCTGTTGTATCGTAAGTCGTGGCATGTTGAGCTGCAAAAACATTTTGCCGTTTTCTTTGCTGCCTTTATATCGGCTATTGACCACACCTACAGTTACCAGTCAGACTGACTCTGTCCAAGACATTTGACTCAATGTTCGAAATTAAGGGATTAGTCCAAACGCCAATATTGCGTATGTCGGGAATGAAAAACATACAGCTGTTAACTGTGTTATTCATCTGAGCAACATATACAAAATAGGCACCTGAGCAAATAATTTTCTGGAAATTACACCACATGTTTGGACCATGCGTTTTTAATGGTACTAAGTATATATATCTATCTACCTGTTGTTGATTATATGGTGGTCTTTTTGTTAAGGGTCACCTTCTGCTTTGTCCCAGGTGCTCATCCTGAGGAATCACGGCCTAGTATCTGTCGGGGAAACAGTGGAGGAGGCTTTTTATTACATCCACAACCTTGTCACCGCCTGTGAGATCCAGGTACGAGACACACTGAACTCTAGATAAATAAGGTCTGGGGTTGATCTGCTAGGTTAAAGTGGTGTTATTCTTCTATTTGTGGTGATTCAATATGTTTGTCTGCATTTCCATAACGACCATCTTTGTCCCTTTTCTCTCCACATCTGTATATGTTCATCTGTCTTCACAATGCTGTCTCTGTGTGTGTGTGCGTGTTTATGTATGATGTCTGTTTATGTGTGTGATCCACGCTTTTTTTTTTTTTTTTTTTTGTTTTGTCTTTTGTACTCTGTCTTTTTGTCTGCCCCCCCCTTTTAATTATTTTGCAGGTGCGAACACTGGCCAGCGCTGGAGGGCCAGACAATCTGGTGATGTTGGACCCGGACAAATACAAGTCACGCCCACGGGTGCCTGACCTAGAGGGCGACAAGTCCTCTACACACCCTAGGTGGCAAATCGGGGAGCAGGAGTTTGAGGCTCTCATGAGAATGCTTGATAACCTGGTAGGAACAATAACAGCTGTATTTATAGTTCGACTCTTCTATGTTTCAGCTACTCCTTAAAAAGACTACGATCCAGTAGTCTGAATTTTAGGCAGTAAAATGTCTTAATTACACTTTTGACATTTAAAAATGTGTTGAATTTTGATGTTAAAGTTTCTCTTATGAAAGTGCTTTGGGTCTTAATAATAATAATAATAATAATGATAATAATAATAATAACAACAATGATGGATTGGATGTACAGTATATAGCACTTTTTAGCTCACCTGCCGATAAACCATAAGCTATTCTGAAGGTGCTGTGTCTATCGTTGTTGTCATTAGCAATTTCTTCAAACTTCTGCTCTGATAAAACTACTGGTCTGATTCATTTCAAGGGCGCCAGTAAGTAAATCCACCGTCGATATAAATGAGCCACTTGGAAAACGTTCAGAGTGCAGACTTTGGAGCACAGCACTCAATACAACACAACACAATACAATACTCAGTACAATAGAATGCAACAAGAGGCTAATGAGTTCATGTAACAGTATCCATGATTGACTCTAGTACAAATACGAACATTTGATTTGCTTTGTGGCAATAGTCAAACCGATATTTTGTGCCACAGTACTATGGCAGTAGTCATTGCTATATTAAAATAACTAATTTGAAGTCTGCTGCATGTTGTGAAAGATTGGCAATAAATAGGAACTTTGGGTGCAAAGGTTTAAGTCTCATGGGAAGTCAGAACAACATTAAGCTGCTGTTAAAAGCCACCGTTTGTCGTTCTATTTTGCCAGTATAGATTCCAAGAAGGGCTTAAATTACCTTCAGAAATGTCTTATGAAACTTGTAAAACCCTGAGTGTTTCTCAAAGTCAAGGAGGATTCTTCAAGTACTCACTGACACGAAGCTGCATCATCAGATTTAGGTGGAGGATTATTCCAATGTCTGAGATCCTATAGAGGTCTGACTTTTTTTTTTTTTAGGAGAATTATCATGGATGTCCCTGCACCATACGTGCAAAAACACAGTCTTACTAGGAAACATGAGCAAAGTTTATTTGTATTATGTTGCGCATCTCATACAACAAAGCCACTCAGATAGATAGACACACTCTATCTATCAATCGATCTATCTTAACCACGGGAAGATATATTCATAAAAGATAGCTGTACTGATAAGGAAAGCAAAAATGACATCAAATTGCAACAAAAAAAGACTAACATGATTAACCCTCCGGTATCCTGCCCACAGAGGTCCTTCTAACCACCAAAAGTGCATAATCTGTGCAGTGCTGTTGTAATGTCAAAATGTTTTTCATACAGTTTGTTTTGAACTTTTTAAAGGAAATTTGTATTACATCAACTTGAACCATAAACACAAATGCCAAATACTCAATAACTGTCATATTTTAAACTCTTTTAAATGCTATGTTTTTAATGTAAACAAACACAAACAACTTCTTACATAAAAATTGGATTACTTATTTCCGTACTTTTGCAGTCTGGCTTTTTTTTTTTTTTTCACTTTTGTTGTCTGGTATATGTTAATATGTATGCATATGTTTGCAACATTGGTTAATATGCATCATTATTTTTTGTGCTAGGTCAAATTCTAAAATGTGTCGATGTGCATTTTTTTACTCACTTTGGAGTTGGGTGTAGTGTAGTAAGTCTCCATTGTTTACAATGTGCTGATTGTAGTGGCTGGGTAAGAATTTTTAAAATCATGAGATAATGAACAACTTTTGAATTCTGACCAAATACAAATAATATGACCTTTGACATGAAGTGCAAAGTGTGGGTAATATGCTACCAGAAGGTTATAGAAATGCTGAAATGGCATATATAAGTGGAACTGTTTTTGACTGGATAAGGAACATGTTGCAGCAGAACAGATAAACACTAGCTCACCTTTATTACTGGAAATGCATTTATTAGTTTCATACTAAACATGACTATTTTGTTTTGGTGCATTATTGAGCCACTGAACTGGGGCAGAATCTGTTCTTTTTCCATTCATAGTTTATTGGTAGGAAGGATGCTTTTCTGAAGATTCGACCAAGAAAGGACCCTTGACTTTAAGAAATACTAATAAAGTTGATCTGTCTAGGTTTGCTGTCGACAAATCCTTTCCTATCCTGTTGTTCACTTGATATTTTTAGAAAACAGATTTTTGGATGCTGATATTTAGCATCTTAATCTCCTTGTCGTTTCCTTGTGGTCTTCCAGGGCTACAGGACAGGCTACCCCTACCGCTGTCCAGCATTGCGAGACAAAGCTAAAAAGTACAGTGACGTGGAGAATGCTCCCTCTGCCCACGGTGGCTACTCATATGGGGACGACAGCGACTCAGGTGCTCGCTCCCCGCTGAAACACAGCTTCCAGCGCGGCCAGCGTGACAAGACCCGCTGGCTCAATGCCGGCGGTCGACCCGACGAGCCCTACGAGGATGGGCCCGACGGCAGCAGCCCCAAGTCGAAGCCTAAGGTGTGGACGAACATAACACACGATCACGTCAAACCCTTGCTGCAGTCTCTCTCGTCCGGTGTCTGCGTGCCAAGCTGTATAACCAACTGCTTGGTCTGTGCCTACCTTATTGTTCATAGTATAGATTTTACAGCTACCTTGGTGGTGGAAACGGGTAGATGGTCGGCATTATGAGGCTCAGGGAACACTAAGGATAAACGAAGATGATGAAACTGTCTTTTCTCGAGCCTTTTCTATCACTGCTTCCAGGCTAAAAATGGAACTTGCTTTAATCCTGCTTTTCACAACTTTCACACGATTCTTTTAGAATCACTCACACTGTAATTTGACTTGTCCTATTAACACCTATCATGTCCTATCTAATGCAGTTAACTCTGCTCTCTTAATTACCTTCTAGCAAAGCTGTGACGATTTCTTAATGCTCTTTGCTCTGTTTTTTATTCCTCCTGGTCTCCGACTGCATCATGATGCCAGGCCAGCTGCCCACAGCATGCCCCACTGCATGAGTAGTAGTGAAATGCATTGTTGGTGTTGATGTGTTTTTCCCAGAGGAGCGAGCAGCAGGGGTGTGGCATGAACCCCCCAGGTGGGCAGGTGAATGTGGCAAGACAGTGGTGGTGCTGCTGCTAAACAACACTTGCTTTACAGACTCACTCCCTTTTAATACACACTCGGTTTTGTCTTTGCATCTTGAACTTGGCTCACGTTAGACAAGCCAGTGTATAGATTTAAGACTTTAACAACTAAATCATTAGAGTTTGCTGTCTGGGCTGAATACAGACATGTAATATTATTTATTCAGCCTGCATAGTATATGAGGAAGGTGGCATGTGTTTAGAGAATATGCAAAATCCAAGTTATTTAAGATAGCTGTATGAGATTTGGTTAAAAAGTACTATTTTATATGTACAATAGAGCAAAGTTGAGAGAGTTATGCAGCCTGCTTTTCTGATTTTTATTTTCTCACCTGCAACTGCTCCCAGTTGTACGTTTCCGTTTTTCGATTTCCGATTTTCCGTTTCCGATTTTTTTTTTTTTTTCTTCTTTAATTTTGAAAATGCAGTCAAGCCCTAAACTGGTACGCCTGCATGACTGAATTTGTTGAATAGAAAATAAAAACAAAACAGAAGAAATCTAATGAAATTTGATCTGACCTTTTGAACCAATTATCTCCTGTTGGGAAAGTAGGAAATGTTGTGTTGTGAGACTCTTTCTAAGTGAGTATATCGTGTTTACATGTTCATCTCATACTCAACCAACCCAGCTCGGCTACTTCCATCCAGAAACCCCTTCCTCATCTTTAAGGCTTTCGGTTTGGCAGCCAAGCAGCCAAGCTCAGAGTAAAATACAGGAATGGAGTCATGAGCTTATGCTTTCCACTGTGGATTACATGCTTAGTTTGGAAAAAAATTGACAATGGAACATTTTGCATGAAAAGAGACCTGATTCTTTTTTTCTCCCTATTCACCCGCTGCTCATTCAGTTTGGTGCAAGAAATTTTTTTTTTTTTAACATGCTGAGCATTACCAGGTTTACAAAACAAACGTGTTCGTGAAATGTAGATGGGAGTATTTTCTCATTTTAACACATAAAACAGGGACATTTTGACAATGAAAGGGCTCATCCTCTGTAGGAAAGAGTCCCATTTGTGTTCATTTTTTTAGCGTTGTGGCTTTTTTCGTCCTGACGTGGGCAGGTGTCCTCGGGTGTGTTTCTCTCTTATCTCTGTCGTCCTTGTTGTCATGTATCAGCCTGGGAAATGACTTTGGTGATGCCAGCTCACCCCTCACTGCCACTCTCGCTTCGTAAGCCAGCCTCATCGTCTCAGCCACACCCACCCCACCCCCCCAGCCATCTGTCACCCCCTTACCTCCCCCCTCCTCTTTCCCCCTCC
>JAPQRP010000005.1:55752059-55777596 GCA_037367295.1 Apogon hyalosoma
TTTTTAAATCATTCCATTTTGTGATGTTTTCATGTGTGACCCTTAAGCCATTTTTTTTTTTTTTTTTTTTTTACTTTTGGATTGTAATAGTATATCAATGATGATGATTATGATGATGACTGGCTTTCAGTTCAGTGAATCCAACAGATTGTAGCCTGTAGGATACAAGAAGGGGCTGATAAAGTTAGAAATGAGAAGATAAAAAGATGCAAAATGCACAGCAGGTACAGATGGGGATACGACATGTCAAAAATGCAGTTCAATAAAAACAAATAGAGAATGAACAAATCATAAAGACATAACATAGCAGAATAAAAAGAAACAAATGGAAACAAAGCATGAAAATAGTGAACATGAGAAATGTTCACACCTCAAATACATTCTTTCTGAGAAGCACAAAGAGAATCAGTGTATCATTCGTTCTTTTTATATTCAATTGAGAATCCACAATCGGAAACCAAAAAAAATTACTCGTTATTTCATTGTTCATTATTCAGGACGACATGACAACTGAAAAAATGGTGCAGATCTTCCAGGTGTTGTTGTTGTTTAGTCTATTCCAGTGGGTCCATGGTCGACAATCTAAGTAGAAGACACTTCAGGAACACACCAACAAGTCGGGAACTTCAGGGTCAGACCAGATCAGAGATCGGAAATGTCAACATGGAGCCACACATTTGGGCCATTGGATTATTTCACATTTTTTATTTGTGCGTACAATCGAAAGAATGAAAAACAACTTTTTTTTAAATTTGTATATGAATATTGAAAAAAGTCACTCTTTCATTTTCCAATTGTGGAGTCTCAATTGAATATGAAAAGAATGAATGATACACTGATTAAAGAGGCACATATTAGTCCATAACAAGTGTTAAAACACACAGGGATTGTTGTTCTGTGAATAATCTCATTGCAGTACTTCATGTAGTTTTGTAAAAACATAGTGTCCTAATGCTTTCCACTGCACAGCATCACATTCGAAGTCGTTTAAAACTTCAAGACAAATGCCTGCATTGTTTTTAGATCAGATCATGTGCTGCTGTGAAGGCGTTGTGTCCGGTGTCGTCTTCCTTGTCGTCGTCTTCATTAGCAATTTCTTCAAACATCCTCTCTGACGAAACGACTGGTCGGATTAATTTCAAATTTTATTTGTAGTTTCCATGGGAGAACGTCTACAAAGTCTGTCCAATGTGCCTTTACTTATAATGGGCCATATTCTGAGGCTTATAACATGGAAATGGTTAGAGATATCCGTATACTGAGCAAAAATTTAAGCGCACCATGTGACACTTTACATTTTAGTAGCATTAGGTGTTGCACAATGTATTAAATCGCTGAACATTTATTTTGTTGATCAGTGTTGTACAGATTACTGTCCTTTAGAACACCATGGTGGCGTCTGGCTTTCAGGGACGTTCACGTGAACACGGTGGGGGCCGGTTGAAAGAAATCAGAACTCCGTATCTTGTGTGTCCACCAGTGGCTTCCCGTAGAGCGACACATCATCTTCTCATCGAGTTGACAATATTGTCAATTGTGGCCCATGGAAAGTTATTCCACTCCTCTTTCAGGGCTACACGGAGCTATGGGACGTTATCCGGAACCATTCCCACATGATTTGCGATATCTGTGTCATGGTGACATCTGAGGAAATGTGACATTTTGAGGTGTCTTTTTACTGTCCCCAGTATAAGGAGTGTCTGAATACTGTTAATGCTGTTTGAGCAGCGTCTGGACAGGACACAGCTGTGTGTGGGTGGAATCACTGGATCACTGTGCAGGTGCTCACTTGCAGAAATGGACACAAAGTTTCTTTAAAAATAAAGACAGTTAACCACGTTTTACAATTATAAGACATCATGAGATCATTTTGGGCCGCACGTCTTGTGTTACACAAATATTGTACATGGGGCGTTTATATTTTTGCTCAGTATAGTTACTACTGATCACTGACAGGAATTCATAAATGGACTTTGAATTTGTGGAGTTCTCCTCCAGTGAAAGTACCGCCCACGTGTATTAGGAGATTGATGTTCTGCATCTAGATCACAGGACTCTAACAATAGAACAGAACCTGACAACCTCGCAAATTCAACTTGATTCTTGATCGAACATGTTGTGAGATACAGGGACACAGGTTCTGTTTTTATTATTTCACAGCTGATGGTCAGATCACTGACTGAGTGCACCGAATAGTAGTAAATTCCAGATGTTTCCTTGTTTGGATGATGATGCATCTCACCGCATGCGTGAAACAAACTGGACTCGATAAGATCATCTCATTTTGTCACTATGTCATCAAAAAGGTGTTAAATAACTAAAATGAACTCCAAGCCTTGATAAATAGCCTCTTTAGATGTATAGCTCATCATCATTGGTCCACTACATCCAGGCCTTTTGTTCACATCCATACCTAATCACAGTCATTCAACTTCGTCCATTTCAGTTCAGCATGTTTCTTGTATTGTGAAGCCTGCATCGTATTTTTATCTATTTTTGTGCTTGGGTTTACATGTCACGGTTACTCCAAGTTTCAAGTTGTTTTTTTAACATTAAATATGGTGTTTACAGTGGACTAAGGAGGACGGACTACGCCAGGCTGCTGTAGCCAATCAGTTCATCCCACTGAACACCAACCCAAAAGAGGTCCTGGAAATGAGGAATAAGGTACTGTCCTTTTCTCAATATTATTGTTATTTGGATACTTCTAGCCAAATCAATGCTTTTAAGTCTGTATTTTGATTAAAAGAAGACATTCCTAAAGGCATCACAAGCAGGTGACAGTACATAGTGTATATGGATCAATATATAATTGATGGACTTTTTGAGTTGCCTTTACAGGGTAATATAGTTGACATTTTTGCTGGTTTCAGGCCTAAAATCAACATAACCATAACACTGCATGGCATTTTTACAGAAAGATTCTTCTAAATATCATATATGCAATTGATTGAAATTGAAAGTTATTTATAAAGATATTGTAGTAACAGTGTTGACATAAGAGTGCGATAAATACACACTTGACTCACACTGCTTTATTATAAATGACTCAGAAAGAGGAGACGGAACATATGTTGGAGTCTTGCCAGTGTTTTCTTCAGGAGGAAATGACATCATATGGAGCAGGTCATGTGATTTGGAATTAACACACTTCCTTCAGGAGTGTTTTTGTAATGGGTAACTTAGTTAAGTGATTTCTTGGACACGGATACAATTTTTTATTTTCCAAATAATATTTGATGTATTACCAAAAAAGAAATGTCCGACATAATTATCTCAACTTAATAAAAAGAACACAATCAAAACAATTTTTGAATAGGCTCATTTTGTTATTGTTTAGCTAATTAGAAAGTGGTTGTTATTAAATTCGGACAATTATTTAGTTGACATTTTAGTATAGCTAGTCATTTATTAATCATTTATTAAGTGATTGCTTCCATAATCAAATAATTACGGAATTTTTAAATTCATGATCATAATGAACATAAAAAAACAGTTTTGTTTTTGTTTTTTTAACTTTTAATAAAGATGCATGCACGATATATCCCATGGACTTCAAAAGTCTCTCAATTATATATTGACCCATGTATAAACAGTAAATGTAATATAAACTAAAAATGTAAAATGTTTGGACTGGAGATTAATATCACATTAAAATTACAGAAGAAACAAAACCAACAAAGCAGATAAAGATAGACTTTATTGGTCTCACTACAGGAAAATTTCTCAGTTGAAAGCAGCAAATATTAAAATAAAAAAAGCACTTTTATTACAGTATTATTTTTGTGCCACCTTATGAGAGAGAGGGGCTATTCCATAAATTACATTTGACTTAATTACCCCTCAACCAAGGGGTATTGTAATCGTTTTGTCTTCTGTCTGTCTATTCATTCGATGACGTAATCGCTTCTGAAGAATGCATGGACGTACCTGCACCACATGTACACTGTGGATGCATCTTATGGAGCAGAAGCCTAATGAAAATGGGTGACCTTGACCTACTTTTTCAAGGTTGAATGACCTTGTGCAGTTATAATTTCTGACTACTTTCAAATGTAAATGTGTATCTAGTAAGTTTTACACAAACACAATCTAATCTAAATTATAGTACAGTAACTTTCAGCAGAATCTTACACTATATTTGGCTGAGGGGCATTAAAAGTGCACAGCATGTCATGTTTACACTGTGTGGACAACAGGTTGCTTTGGACTGTCCTTACCATCAGTGTTTTCTTTTTGCACGTGAATTAAAATATGATGGAAGTAAACAGTGGTTCTGAGATGTCTTGAATGTTGTTTGTAGATCCGGGAGCAGAACCTGCAGGACATAAAGACAGCAGGGCCCCAGTCTCAGGTTCTCTGTGCCGGCAGTGTGGTGGAACGCTCCTACAACCAGGTCAGTCTGTATGCTTCGCACATGCAAACCCCACTGCTGCAGCCATCCTGACCTGGAGATGAATTAGTGTCCAATGAGTCTGCGTAGGTTTGCATGTTTTTAAATTAAACCTTAAAAATGAAATCCATTCTTATAATGAACAGTATTCTGTCCAGGTCTGGAGTCACAGCTTTAAACCAAAGTCGCTGCAATGTGTGAATATTGTCGGTAAAGTTCACTGACTTTTAGGAGTTATGCGTCATCCCTAAAAGCAGTCCAAAGTTTTCCATTCTAATCTGATCATGAAAGACAATTATTTTTACAAAGACCGAAAACGCCACCATGTCCTCCATGTGGCTTCTCAGAGCAAGGAGTGGCTTTTGTAACATTTTGTGACATTATTGTTTGACTGCAGAGAATGTCATTCTGGCAGGTGAGTCATTTGTGGGAGAGGTAATTGCACTCTGCTCTGAAAACATGCCAGCTCAGTTTGTGTCCATATTCATACATTGTGCTTTTATTTTCCCTCATTTTCCAATTATGCATTCAGTGTTTTTTCTGTGCATGAGGTCATTTGTCTCTTTTTTTCCAAAGGTAAAAAGAGAAAACATGGTGCTATAGCTTATGTCTTGTCTTTTAATTTGGCACTTTTCCCCGTCTGTTGAGCAGCTTTGTCATTTCACATGGACTAGATTGAATTCATTCTACTCAAACACCAGGAGGAGCAGGACATGACCAAATAAAAATAGGACCACTAAATTATTATCTCATACGACATACTGATCGAATAGACTGCCTGAAACATCGCCTGGCCAAACGAGGCTTGAACATGTAGTTGTTTTGGTCATAATTTCTGAGCCTTGGTAAGTTAAGCGCCCCCTTGTGTGGATAGATTGTAATTAAAATGCATGATCCCACTGCTGTTCCCCTTTGAGCACCGTTTTCCCCTTCGCCTCCATTTTTGCATGCGTTGATAGAAGACCTATGCATATGAAGTTATGTTTGTATACAGAGGTGGAAAGTTACTAATCAACTGGAAACGAGCAGCCGCACAATGACACAGATTAACCTGTGATTAGGCTGTGCAAACAGAACAACATACAGACTATTAAGGGCTGGGCGATAATGCAAAAAATGTGCTCACTATGTTTTTCCATATGAATCGGTATCAATAACTAGACTAGAAACTACAAAGCCAAAGAAAGAAGGTTAAGCAGCTGAATTTCAGCATATGAGCATGGGGAAACATGGGGATGCAAACTATCTGTTCAGATACACAAAAATAAGAACCATACGTTCAGATGCATTCGCTGTACCTGCACCTGTTCATGTAATTTTGTCAGTTATTAGCAACCCACAATTGGTGACAGGTTTTTTAGCTGAAGTGTCCCTTTTAATATTCCTGAGGTAATGGATCCATGACAGTGAGCCGTAGACTGTAAATAATTAGTGGAAGGATGAACCAGGAGATCACATATTAGTTTGTAAACTGTCTTTTTGAGGCCAATAGTTTTCGATTTGGTGGTTGTTCTGTAAGCTTTTTGGAGATGGAAGGGACCATGTATGGCCAAAATCTGGACGTCTGCAAAGGGTCATGGTTAAGTCCGTGTTAAATGCTACCTTATTGACTTCTAAAGTGGATCCACAGGAATCATGGGTACAAATGCGTAACTGTTCCAATAACAGAGAGACTTGTGTTCTTAGGAGGTCCATTCTCTTGGACTATTCTTACCAAGACCGTACTTGAGAAACACCTATAGCCTTTCTCCCTTGGACTAGACTGGCACAGTGACCTTGACCTTCAACCCTTGACCAGAAAAATCTGTTCAGTTCATCGTTGAGTCAGAGTGAATGTTCATCATGTCAGATACTAAGAGATTATGATGAGCTATTTTTGACATGTATCACATTTCAATCCTTCGTATTGTCTTATCTCTATTCCAGTACAGGGTGTCCTTGAACACAACGTCACGTGTGTTTTACTTTTCAAAGCAGGTTGAGGTAAACTCTATGTATCCCTGTTCTAGTCTGTCAAAGTTGAGCAGTAGGAACAGAAGAACATGGAACTAATGTGCAGTGCAGTCATTTCCCTACACCTCTACTGAATGTAGCACTTCACAGGTGTTGCATTTATTTCTTCTGTGTGGTAGGTGTTAATTCTGTGTATACTAAATAAAAACATCTGAAACTTTTCAGAATTTTATCTCAATTCTCGTAATATCTTCTTATCGCCCAGCCCTAACATCTGAATTTTTTGCATTTTTTACTTGAATGTTTTTTTCAAGTAGCCTCTTTTGTGCTATAATACCATCTGAGTCATAGTATCCAGCCTCGTATGTGATGTATCACAGTGCTCTTTACACCTTTGTATGGTGGAATGCTGTATGTGTGTGGATGTTTGCACACATCTGCTTGCCTGAAAGCCTCCCTGTTTCAATGTACTGGTGTCTAAGAGCTGGGTTGTGCCCCTCCCCTCACTGGGTTTACTATTGCAGGACGCCCCTCTGTCTGACTGTACAGATACTATTGATGGCCTCGATGTGTCCGAGGGGTCCTATAGTCCTGCTAAATCAATTAGAAAGGTACTTACTGCTCCAGTCTCTTTGCATTTGTCCCTCACATCATGCCTCCAAACCCCCACACAGGCCGTCCCCATCTGTGCCCGTGTGGATGACGTCCACAGTAGCTAGAGTGACGACATCCCGGCTGCCGCAGCCTGTGGCCTTGTCCTGTTTACATGTTGATGAACTGAGAGCTGTGGATTGAAATGAATAAAAATAGACCTGCTTCCTTTCATAGCTAGTGTCATTAAGGTCAAGAGCGATTGATGCTGCTTTTGGAAAACTATTTTTATCCTGTTTAAACCGATTCAAGCTGTTGAGTTCAAAGACAGATCCAGTGATGGTGCATTTCGCTGCATGATGTATGCAACCTAATTAACTACAGTTTGGCTAAAGATAGATTCTCCTGACAGTGATGAAACTATTCTTATTGAAGACCTCGTCAAATATGAGCAATATGCATTTGATATGTAGTCGTGTTTTCTTTTTATTTTAATGCCTCAAAAATCAGACAGTTTTTTTTCCTTTGGGAAACGGTTATTACCACAATAGTACATCAGCATCAGAAGTAAAGACTAAAAGCAGACGGATCTGATGTATGTCAGTGTAGAGACAAACCAGGCCAAAATTGCTCTAAAGTACAAATCAAGTTTGTTTTTAGTTCTGCGGCATTGTCGTCTTCATTAGCAATTTCTTCAAACATCTTCCCTGACTGAACTACTGGTCTGATTCATTTCAGATTTTATGTTTATCTTCCTTTGGGCAATGTCTACAAAGTTTGGTCACAGTTTTGATAAATTTAGATTTTTGTCAAATTTTTGAAATATTAAAAATGTGCCTTTACTTCTAATGGTCCATATTTTGATGGTTTATAACATGTAAATTGTTACAGATATCAATATAATTCCTATTGATCACTGATTGAAGTCATATATGGACTTTCATTTAATTAGAGTTCTCCTCCAGTGAAGTACCACCCACTTCTATTGGGAGATTGACCTGCATCCAGACCACAGCACTGGAACATAGAACAGAACCTGACAACCTCACACATTCAACTTATTGATTCTTGATAGAGCATGCTGGTGAAATACAGGGACATTGGTCCTAATTTTATCCTTTTCAGCAAGCAATCATTTGGCAAAGATGCAACTATGGATCCTCTTTTCCAGAAATTTCATGAATATATAATTCATAAGTAATGATTTATTTTTCTTCACCACTTATTTTTATAGAGAAATCAGTGCCATGTCTCATTGTCAAAACCTCAATATCTCAAAAACTAATGAAGATATGAGACTAAGATTTAGCATTTTTGGTTAAACATACAGTGATGGCTGTTGTACTTGTTTTTATTGTAGAAATATTTTTTGTAGAATGAAAAACATATAAATGGAGATTGTATTTTCATTATATTTAAGTCTTTTTAAAAAAAAAAAAATAAATACACATTTTCAGACAGTATCAGATGTTTGCAAGTAAGTGGTTTGTAATTTTAATTTTCAGCTGGAATTGTGTATTTAAAATAATAATAAAATATTTATTTATTTATTTAATCTTGTTCACACAAAATAACCTTAACCTTCACAAAGTATTGAACTCATTTCTGATATCTGCATGAATGTTATTTCTTTGTCAAAATAAGATAAATACGTTTTTGGCACAAGACGAAGTGTGTTCACAAAAAAAAGTTTTTAACTTTAAGGACCTCTAGTGGCTCCATAGGACTTATTTGCCACTGTTGTCCATTGGCAAATAATTAAAATCAAACATGGGTCATTTCAGACGGTGTCATTTATTTTAAGTGGTTTTTATCAGAACATTGATTAGCTGTTGTATTATTCCTGATACAAACTATTGTTGTTGTAGGACAAAAAATAACTGGTATGAACGTACAGGGTGTCCATAAAGTCTGTACAACTGAACACATTTATTACAAAAGCAAATGAATAGAAAAATCTGTGGAAATTATTACAAAATGACTAGTAGATGTTAAAGTTTATTTGCCTCATTGACTCCACCTCTATATGGGACCATTAGTTGTATGAAGCACATCCAGATGAAACTGGATTTGTTTTTATGTTGTCTGTATCATAGACTCATCAGTGGTGTAAGTAGTCGCTTTTCCACTGACCCTCAAATTGCGTAAATATAACTTGCGCATAAAAATATACCTAATGGAAAAATGACAATTTCACCAAAACTCTCGGTTTTTTTTTATTAAAAGTTTTAGCGCTGGCAAGAGGTGGTTTTTGGGGTGTAGCGCAAATGCTTTATTACGCAAAACTGCAATGGAAAGACCTTTTTTTGCAACTAGAGTCAGGTGAATTTAAAAACACTGATGTTGACGAACGTTACAACAAGCGAAGAAGAAGAGTTTTAAAAGAAACATGATGCGGCAATGTGGACACACCAGGAAACTGAATAATTTTTTAAATTTAGTACGAGATAGAGGGGTAATATATAATAATAATGAATATATCTGTAAATCAACATATTTACGTTCGTCGCCATGCTTATGGAATGACTTCTCGTGTTTTCTCACAATAATAAATAAACAAATCATTGCATTTGTGAGTTAATGGAAAAAACGACATTAGGCACTTCTGTTTTTTTGACATTTAGTAAATATCGTAAAGTTCTGCGCATATAACCAATGGAAAAGCGACGAATGACATCAGTGATCTTTTCCTTCAGGTCGTTGATGTCCCGTATCTTTGTTGGATACACGATATCTTTAACATAACCCCACAGAAAGAAAGTCTGTATATCAGATTTTGTTTCAATTAACTGTGATGCACATTGTGCCTTTTCTTGAGGAGTAAGAAGTAGAAGTTTTCCAGATCTTTTATACTTTTAATTTATAGTGTATCTTATGTTATATTTCTTTTTTACTCATGTTTGCTGTGATATTCAGTTGTTACTGAATGTGTGCCATACTGCTGCTACACTGTAATTTCCCAGTTTGGGATAAATAAAGTACATCTGTCTATTGATCTAGGAGCCATTTTTATTTGGGTTTATTTAATAGAAGGCATTTCATCAACTGGGTACCTGAAATACACTAATGCAATGCGATTAAAATCTTTGATAACCACTGAGTACATACAACAGATCTGATTAACATCTCATTATTTGCTTTTGAAATAAATTTTTTAAACTTTAAGAGACTTTATGGACACCCTGTATAATATTCAACAACTGTTTAAGCATTTACTTTGTCTATAACAACAGTAAACGAACCACATTTGGATTTGTAAACTATCCAACTGTCAGCTGTTCTTCTAGAAATGTGCAACTTAACCCCCCCCACTCATCTGTGTCTGTCCTTTCTCTGTGTGTCCTAAAGGGGGAGCTGGTGACCGCATCCAAGGCCATCATTGAGAAGGAGTACCAGCCCAAGGTCATTGTGAGCAAACAGGGTCCCAACCCCTTCACCAAACTCACCGACCAGGAGCTGGAGGAGTACCGCAGGGAGGTGGAGCTCAAACAGAAAGGGCCTGAAGGTAAGAAAGGCCACAAAACCAACAAAAACACCCCGACCTCCCATACAGCTGGTATTACTTATTGCTTAGAATCTTTTCAGCTCACACTAATTTCAGCAGGAACTTTTAGTGATGTTAAAAAAGGTCAAATATACAAAGTGTGAGCATTGTTCGTTGTCCGATCATTTGACTTTCCCCCTTGAGGCACCGATAAAGTATATTTGATCTTATTTATGGCTGCCAAGCACAATAAATAATATTAATGCCTGACTATTCATGTGACGTGTCCACAACTTCAAGATGGAGTTTGAGCCAATAAAAACACATGATTCCTGTGGATTCACTTTATCTGGAAATGAATTCAGATGTTGCCAGTTGTACTTTTTCATACTTGACAGAAAAGCTACATATAAGTGGGGTTTTTGTGAGGTGTGGATGGTGTATTAGAGGCACTGAGAGGTCACCACAGGAAGCACAAATATAATAGAATATTACTTTTTGAGCAATAAAATTGATTGATTGATTGATTGATTCAGGTAGGGTTGTTGTTTTTTCTCCATCTTGATGCAGAAATCATCATCAGATCCACATTTTAAAGCTGATACTTAAACATGTTCACGAGGGAGCATGTTCTTGATCTCCATCTTGTGTTTAAGGAAGTTCACACAACAACAGAGCAAGTCTTTCAGAGTCAGATGAGGACACTGATGAGAACATTTTGACAGACATAGACCTCAGGGTTTTCCTTCAGGAAATGGAAATGTTTTGACATTTTATTTAAACCAGTGTTTTTCAACCTTTGGGTTGTAACCCCATGTGGGGTCGCCTGGAATTCAAATGGGGTGGCCTGAAATTACTAGTAATTGATTAAAAAAAAAAACTTACTAATAAAACATATCTGGTGAGTTGAGAGAGACAATCACAATACATAAAAGACAAGACAAACTGAAGCACTGTGGTACTGTTTATCTGTCAAATGTTCAAACTGAAGCATTGTGGTACTGTTTGTGTCAAATGTTCAAACTGAAGCACTGTGGTACCGTTTATCTGTCAAATGTTCAAATTGAAGCACTGTGGTACTGTTTATGTGTCAAATGTTCCTTATAGTGGGTTCCAGATGCTGCAGCTCTTTCATAATTCCTAGTTTAGTTCTTGTTTGTTCAGTATTCATTGTCAGTCTTGTAAATCCAAGCTGGACTGACTGTACATATCCTGACCGAGGAAAATCCAATTCTCCCTTTGTGCAGTAATCTACACCTGGCTTTACTGCCTCCATCCAGAATAATATACGTTATATAGACTAAATGTCCTCAAAAATTAATGTTTATTTGCAACATAGTATAGAAACTATTACAGGATCAAAAACAAATTCATTTTAGCAAAACATTTCTCTGTTTTGAATGTTTGGGGTCGACAGAAATTTGTGATGTTAAAATGGGGTCAGAAACAAAAATGGTTGGGAACCACTGATCTAAACAATCATAGTCCATGGACATTTTTACAAAGTGCCTTTGATGTAGGACGTGTGTTATTTCATTTGTTGTCGGCATATATATTTGTGGTTATTCATAGAATCATGTTAAAAAAAAAAAAAAAAAAATGTCCAGAATGTGATGTTATTTCTCCACCCACTCGCATTCACATTCACAGTCCAGGGAAAAGCTGAAGGCAGGGAGGGATCGGCCTCCACCCTGCCCTGTCCTGAGTCTGACTCCACACTGGGGGGGCACACATCCGTCTCCTCGTCTCTCCCGTCTGCGACAGACTCTCCTAACTTAGAGAAACTCCGGCTCACTCCGGCCGCCCCGGCAGCCACTCCGGCCTCTGAGCCGGACTCCTCTTCCCTTGCGGGGACGGCTTCAGATGACGTATTTGCAGTTGGAGATGAGGTTTTTTCAGCTCCGAATTCCCCCCAGATGGAGTTCCACAGCGCCGTGCTGCGAGCCCTCAGCAGGGAGCCGGTAGTGGTCGATGCAGCTGAGGCTGATGAGGCCACAGGTACACCAGATGAAGCGGAGTCAGGCTGAAACGCTGGCCCTCCACTTCCCTCCCCCTTCTCGCTCAGCCCTGGCCCATCTCACTACATACTTCTGCAATGGGGAGTCTGGGTGTCCCCGCCTGCTGTGTCCTCTCCTTTTCCTGGGGGTTCGGAGTCTGCTGCCATTGTTTCACCATGAGCAAGCACCCTCCTTATCCACAGTGCTTGATATTTTGTTCCCTTCCCTGTTCTCTGATGTCTTGTCCAAAGGCATCAGAGCTATGGCAGATCAGATAACGTCTCTGCAGTTTGATTGGAGGAGGAGCTGAGGAGAGGGGATGGAAAGGGGAGAATCTGGTGATGTGTTTAATCCAACCCCTCTCGCTCATTGTGCTCAGATCTCATGTTTCAAAGTGCTTCTGCTTCGGAGCTTTGTGCTAACCTTTTGAGGAAGCTGTGTCTGAGCTCAGTCATCCAATCAGATCAATCCCCATGTGTGGATCCGAACACTGTCGTCCCTCTTCCTTCTAACCTGTCCTGGATAGATCTGTCAGTGTCCACTCTCCACTCTGTGTCTCTGACTGTTTTCATGGAAACTAATGGTTGTTTGGGTTTGTTTGCCTCTTTGGGACATTTTAAGGTTGACATTCACTGGAGATTGTGTGACAGAGTTTTCAGTGTCCTCCTGATTAAGGCTTAAGGCTTTGTCCCTGATTTGGTTGTGTGTGCTATTCTTGTTTTTTTTTTTTTTTTTTTTTCTTCGTTCCTTTCTTTCCTTTTTCCTTGTGTCGCAATGTTTTAGCCACCGGCAAGATTCCCTAAGACAAAATATGGGTTCAGCTACAGAAGTTAATCATGTTCTTATGATTGTACTAATGATAAACTCTTTAAAATAGAGATGCACCGGTTACTAATGTCTGATGTCAAATATAAAAATGGAAAAAAACAATGTGGTCAACGTCAAAATGTAATGATACAAAAAACACAGTGTCTGATTGTTGTCATCAAAATGAGTAAAATTAAGACCAAGACGTGTGTTTTTTTTTCTCTCACCCGTTAGGTTCATTTTGTGAGCCAAAAACACAAAATGCACCAATGATATTTAATGTAATATAAAATCATGTTGTGATAAATTTTATTTTAATGCCCAGTCCTGTTACTGCAGGTTGTCTTTAGAGAACGTCCACACTGACATGTACTTGTAGCCATATTAGCATCTGTGTGTGAATGAACAGAATGAGATGTGGAATGGATCAGTGTCTGGTCTGGGTCAGTCTGTCGGTGCATCTCTGCTTTAAATCAGTTCACTTTCAATCGTCTGTAGATGTGCTTAGTGGAAACTATGGAGATTAAAGTGTGACTTACTCCTCTTTCTACTAATATTCTTTCAGACCCAGAGCAACTAGTAGAGCCTGAAGAAGAGGCTAAAGAGCAGAAACCCACTTCTACCCCCCCCAGTACCCCGGTCAGAGCAGAGGAAGGTAGGTTGTCCTGACCTATCCCGACTGGGCACAGCCCATGTCCTGCCCTGTTTCAGCATGGGTTTGCCTCTGGTCCTGTGAGTGGGGGGTTTCTAAGGTCCACAGAAGGAATGTGGAGGCTCCTGCCCATCCATCTGCCTCTCTGTCTTGGGGTCTGCTCATGTTGTGGTCTTTAATAATACTACTACTGTGCTGTGCTGTGTTATCTGTAATAATGGGCCAAGAGGTTTTGACAGTCTAAGTCATCATGCTGTTTTTTTGTTTGGGTTTACCTTTATTTAACCAGGAAAAAAAGTCTTGTTGAGATTAAAAATGTCTTTTGCAAGAGTGTCCTGGCCAAGACAGCAGCAGCAGAAGTTACACACAACAGAGATTTCATCCATACATCCACTCTAAAAACAATAAAACACATAGTAAAACTCAGTTCTAAAACCATACATGAAACATTAAACAAAAAACACCATCAATGAATTAAAAGGTACTAAAAGTATAATCTGCAATGTTCCTTAAAAGCATCTGAAAGCAGAACCTGATTCATTCAATTAAAATGTCATAATAAATTGTGATAAAATGTTCAGCACAGACACTCTGCTGGAACTGAAATGTACTTTAATGTCATTTTTAATGGGCCTTAATCAATTTTTTTTTTAATCTGTAAAACTCAAAATGTGTACTGTTTTCATATTTCCCCTAGTCTCACAGAGAAGCCTAATTTAAGTCTTGAATTCTTGAACAATTCAAGTTTGGAAATAACTGACAATATTTTTGTGCCTATTTAATACATTTGACCAAATGTATCAGGACATTAGCCGCTTGAAATATTGTCTATCAAAGCTATGTTTAATTAATGTGATTTTTTTTTTTTTTAATATAACATGCATTTAGTTAAAGATGCACAACATATACAGTGTATATTCATAACCTCCAGAGACCCAGTAAGTAAACATTTTCACAATTTTACATTAAATAATTGCCTTAATTGGAAAAACCATGATGCAACCGTTTTTTCAGATACATTTAAAAAAAATTGTATAGTTATTCATTTCAGTGGACTTTTTTTTTTTTTTTTTTTAAAGAAAAACTGTGATGCTCTTGTCCACTACAGAGGACAAAAATGCATCTCTTTACCGGTCCTCAAGGGCCGGTGTCCTACATGTTTTAGATGTTTCCTCTTCCAGTCCACCTGACGGTCGTTATCAGTCTTCTGCAGAGCTTGATGATAGTCTGATCATGTGAATCAGGTGTGTTGGAAGAGGGACAGATCTAAAACATACAGGATACCAGCCCTCGAGGACCAGGGTTGGACACCCCTGACAAACAGAGAACCGTCTCAGCATTTGGATGCACGTGGTCCGAGGCAGTTCTGCGTTAGGTCAGAGTACGAATTAATTAAAGTAGAGAAATACTGATGAATCCAGGATTCATGTGATACGCTCACACACCACAGACTTTATATAGCGGCTGTGAACTCTGGTACTGGGTTCTGGTCTGGTGTTTAGAAGGTACCAGGCGAGCACAAAGGGTGATGGGTGAGCTAATGCTGAACTGCTAGTCTACTGATATGGTTCACTCAAACACTGGACAGTCAAATCATTTAACAGCGTTGATAGTGCAGCTCATTCACCACAACTGTAGACTGTCAGGGAAAAATACATTTGATTAAATAAAAACAAGTTCTGTTGGCCTGAAAACGTTGTTTTTTTCCCCATTGTTTTTATTGCAATTTTTTGTTTTTCATTCAGCAATACAAACAGTGTCTTCAAAAAAACTAGACCCAAAACAAAACGTACACCACAGCTCTTTCTTACATGAGAAATAAAAAAACAAAACAAAACCGTAGCTTAATACAGAAGGTGGTAGGTCAGACTTACAGTGTACGAGAGTCACATTTATGAGTGTCATTTAAGTGCACAACAGTCCTTTTAATGGGGTAGTAAAGAGGTCCAGTCCAGTATAGTCCAAAAACGGGCGCTATACTCTGTAGAACTGATCTACACTGTTATGTAAGATATTCAAGTGGGATCAGTTCAAAAATTAACCACAGACAGAAGGAATCTTGTCACTGACCCACTGCAGAAGAATATTTTTCCTTGCTCCAAATGTTAGAATATTGTACAGTCTTTTGCTGGCTGTGGTTGGCATGAAAACCTATTAATAAGGCATTTGAACGTGGACCACCAGAACACTTAAAGGGTCCAACTATCATGAATGAGACCAGACTAACACCTGGAAAAAAATGACCCAGTATTTTTACAGAAAAGTCAATGTAAGTCTATGAGAGCCAGGACCCTTTAGAGCAGCATCTAGTGGCCATTAGTGATATTACACTTGAAACACAGATTTAGTGTTACTCACAGACCCAAATGTGTGAGGAAATGTTAAGACCTAGTGTAGACTTTCATATTTGTTGTTTTGCTTTAATTTTCTGCCTCTTGGTCTTTATTACTATTGAATTCCACCTGTGTCAGCGCTGTCGTCCATAATGATACTACGACTGGATACAAATCCTAAACTCATACTGCGTCATCATTTGCCGTTGTGTTAAACTAAATCCAGTCTTGTGTAGTAGAAGAAAGGGGAAGTAGCTTTGATCACAGGTGTAATCCAATACCACAAATGTTGTTAAATAACATGTCTCTTGATGTACGGTATCTCCTTTACCCCTTCACTTCCATTCTCCATCTTTTTGGGGTTTATTAAGAATGGTTCCCAACCATTCTTTCAAAATAAAATCTCCTGGTGTTTTTCTTTTCTCTATTTGTCATCTATTTTGATTTCCTTTTTTGTTTTAACTCAGTGCCTGTGGTTTGATCTGCATAGACATTTGTTTTTTCTACTTGTGCTTTTTCTTCTTTGTGGCTGCGATTACAATCAGGAGATGGAAATACAAAAGAGTACCTGTTGCCATAGTAAGTATGTACTGTTCCACCTGCCTCACCACCACCACCACCTCCCAGTTCCCCATCACCTCCACACCTGTGTTCGACCATCTCCTCCTTATTTTTCTGTGCATGGCTGAAGTAGCACCAACTGACCTGTGGTCTCTACTAACCCATACGCCGGGGTTTGGGACTGTTCCAAAATTAATCTCTGAACTCTTCTGAAACTCTTTTCCTGTTGTCGATCGGAGTTATTTCAGAGCCTCTTCCTCTTTTGTCATTTGCAATTCAGACTTTTCCTGTTTTTAACCCTATAACGCCAAACGTATCATATTTAATTCATGAGTTTTGAAGCCCTCTACATGATCAGTGTGATATTTTTTGTCTTGAAAAAACCTAATGTATACAATTAGATACATACAATACACAGATAATTCACCAGTGGGAGGAATTTATTCCCCAGAGGCCTTTCCAGTGACACTACAAGACTGTCATTAATGAGGAAGGAGGAAGAACTGTGACCATTTAGGAAAGGAAGTAACAATTTGTTAGACATGTTTGTGTTCTATTACGTTTTTGTCTGTTAAAAATGGTAATGTTTGAGCATTGAGACCTGATGGATCAAATATGATACAAAATTGAAACGCATACATGGAAATTGATATTTGAAAAAAAAAAAAAAACAAAACATTTTGGGTTTGTTCAGAAGGCTCCAGTTTCAAAGAACTGGAATTTTCTGTCAGTGACTGAATGGTTCAGGCTTTACAGGGTTAAAACAGAGGCTGTAATTATGAATGAATAGTCAGGATGAAACTCCACGGTCAGTTTCAGTGTAAAATAGTCGTAATAGTTGTTTTATTATGTTTTCCTGATAATCCCAGTCTGGACAAAAGTGGAGGAGGTTTCTGGAGTAAACCCTACAACGTGCTAAACATTTCTCTAACTTCCTTCAATGATCCACTCTCCAAATAACAAACCTCTTTTGCACCTCTGCACATTCTATCAGTGGCAAATGACTGTGTTTTATTGTCTCATTGGAAAAATCAGGTAATGTTTGACATGTCGAATGTCATTTGTCTTCCAGATGAGTCCTTCACCAGGTACTTCAGTGTTATATTTGGGTGTTGCTTTTTAACTTGCTGCTCTTTGGCTTCGCTCACGGTTAAATTTGCTGTTGGTTAAAGGTGGAAAGACGGGGAAAGAAAGCCCGAAGCTTGGCTGTGTGGTGTTCGGTCGCCATTTTTATCTGTTTGTCTGTCTGTGTGTTCGATCTCAACCTTTGACGTAAGAGATCTGAAACAGAAAGGGGTGCGTGACGCTTTCTGAGATGTGGAGAAAAGGTGTCTGGCATTAGCTGTGGCAGCATGTAAATAAGGGCAGAATCTGTTTGGCACCTGAACGCACCATGTGAGCTTGTGTTGGATCTGATCTGAGGTCCTGTTGGAGTAAACCTAGTGGATCCAGCGCTTGTGCTTCTTAATATTTTTCTGGGTTTATTTAAAGCAACAAAATAATGTCAAATCAATGTCAGTCAATTGTTCAGTTGTGCAGAAATGTTAAATCTGTGTGTAGTGTCATATGCCAGATTCCCAGTGATCAGAGAAACCAGGCAAAGGTGCAGGTATTGTGTTTTTGCAGTATTGGCATTAGTAGAGCTATGGTTTGATAATGGTTCTATGGTTAAGGTTGGCCTCAAAACTGAAACTGCTGACTGTGACAGGAAATAAGGACAGAAAAAAATCAAAATCACACCTGGATTTTTTCAGTTAGTTTGAAATCCAGTTTTAATCGTGTTGTACATATTTGTAACCGTTATTATTGTTATTTAGTTGTTTTTTAAAATACACGATCAGTCGACTTCTGTCCTGTAGCATTTTCTCGACCTACTAACGATCATTTTTAAAAAGATCCAGTACGAAATGACCAAAATAATGCAGATATGACTATATTTGTGTTCATATGTCTGATGTGGTTTAACCACACTTGCTACTGGGCGAGGTCAAAGGTGTCACAGTTGGACCGCCCACTAGTTTTGGATTCATAACTTTTGAACCAGACAAGTTTAAGACAAATATTCCACATAATTGTAAAGGTCTAAATGCCACCTGAAACAGACTCAAAGGGCAACATTTAGTTTAAAATTTTTAAATGAAAAATATCAAAAACTACTGCGTCACGAATGGACAAAATTTTTTCTTCCAGAATTCCAAAGTTCTCCACAGTGAAGTTCCTCTGACATTTTCCTCCTCAAATGTATTCAGTGTTTACCTGAAACCCTCTATTTTACAATCCAATAATTGGTTCGAGGACACAAATATTAGATCAAACCTAAAAGGAAAGAGTTTAGAAAAATGGCAGCGTCACAGATGGACAACAAAAGGAAATATCAAATTAAACATTTTTATTTCAATTATCAATATCATATATATTTATTTACAATATTTACGTCATACAAATAATATTAACATTATATTCAAATGTATTTTGCATAGATATATACATTTATTAATTTTAAACAGTGTGTTTAGAATATGACATAAATAATATAATAGTCAAATATCAATGTTTTTGAATAAATGTAGTTTATTTAGAGTTTATAGAATGAACCCGAATGACGGCACTGCACAGACATTCACACTCAGGTTTTTTTTTTTTTTTTACACATTTTCTCTCATTTCAAAATACATTTTCCTGAAAATATAAGTAATTGCCTACCCAAAAATATAAGTTTGGTGTAGATTAGTGTAACGTTTTTTTTTGACCAGATGTTAACTTTAGGACTTTGCCCTAAATTAGCCTCTTCTCTAGTGTCAGGTAACGATATTACACAATATAATTATATTATAATTTGCAATATTCACTCATTTACACAACATACATGTGCCATACATGTGCTTGTGTTCCTTTTCTTCAGTGGTTTTGTTTTAGGGTCAAAACAGGTGGAATAACAGAAAAAGACAGAGGAGTTGAAGTTTGACATGTTTTTACTAAATAAGTGTAGAGATGAATGTAGAGATTTAGGATGTTGAACATGAACTGTGAACTGGAACACACTGAACAACAGGTATTTGACTTTGGGCCCAATAGTTTTAGTTTTGGGCTCTTTTTTATCTAAATCAGTCCAACATCTGGTTGAACTCTAAAAAAACAGTGACACGGTCAAAACACAGAAAAAAAAACCCTGATAATGACGACAACACTGCAAACAGCAATAAAAACAAGGAAAACTGTAAAAAACAAACAAAAAAAACAAAAGAAGCCCACACAGTCTCTTTTTATAGTGAGTTGGTCTCACTCACTGCTCTGTGTTTTACCCCCCATTCCACAGGCAGTGGGAGGTGAACTGAGCATGCTCAGATGTCTATGAAAAGAACAAGGTCTATTCTGTCAACACGTTTGGAAATTTTATCATGAATATTTCAAATAAATCATACATTCACAATGCTCAGGGGTTTATTTAGTTAAAATGGCACCTTTCCATGGGTCGGAAATTAGGCACAAGAAACTGTTAAGCCTTTCCTTCTAATGGTCCATATGTTGATGGTTTATAACATGGAAATGGTTCCAGATATCAGTCTAGTTCCTATTGATCACTGATTGAAGTCATATTTGGACTTTGACTGAATTAGTTGAGTTCTCCTCCAGTGAAAGTCCCACCCACTTCTATTGGGAGATGGATCTGCATCCAGACCACAGGACTGGAACATAGAACAGAACCTGACAACCTCACACACTCAACTTGGTATTGATTCTTGATAGAACATGCCAGTGAGATACAGGGACACTGGTTCAACTTCTTTATGCATTTACATATTCTATATTTTACTGATATTCTATCATATATATTTTTCACTGAAGATTCAGGAAGTTTCTGTTGAGCCACAAGACAGACGTGTTGCAAGGAAGGGGCAGTAGAAAGGGACTGGCCTCTAGGAAAATGGCATATGAGATCAGAGACTGCCCACAGTACAGTCCACCACAGCAGGAGCCACTAACCACCAGCTGATCTTCATGTTTGAGTGTTTTCTAAGCGGACACTTACAGACTCTGTAGAAGTAGAACGGGCATGGGATGGTGTGTAGTTAACTTCTGCAGTGAATCCTATTCATGTTCAACGCTGTGCTCTGGTTTAATCCATGCTCCTTATGAGTTAAAAGAATATTCCATCTGGATTTGGTTGCTTCTATAAAACTGGGTTCATTTCAGTATCTGTCACTTTTCCATCATTTTAGACCCAATAATAAAAGGTCAATGTAGACATATTTCCCCCAGGATGGACCTAATGATGACCTCAGATAAATTCAGAAAAAAATCATCCTCTTGCTCTGATCCATCCCAAAATTGAGGAATTCATAGTCAAATCTTGGGTCCAAAAATAGGCCCCAAATATGGACAGTTAAATCTGCCTAGGTATCAGTGCATTAGATGTGAAAACATGGCTGTAAATGCTCTTCTATAGACTCTAAATAAAGACACTGTGTTCAATGTGTCGATCCTAGTGGTTTTTCTAATCCACACGTGTGGGTTTTTCATCAATCTACGTCTCACTCCAGGTTTGGTGTGGAACCCATTGTGTCCACTTGCATTATATGCAGAACCTGCCCAGTTAAAGGCATATAAATCGTGAATGAGTTTGCAACAGTGGCCATTTTTGTCAAACACTCTGCCTTGAATAATTGGTTCGATTCCCAAAATGCACCTGTGAGAGAATAAAGAGATATTCAATAAAATAGTAGTGTGTAATTTTGGTGTCCTTTTTGATCGTGTTACATGCGGATTTTTGTATTAAAAATATTGTAGAATAATCTAAAAATGTGTTTGATCTGAAAAATAGTTTCTCTTTTACCTCAGTCAGTATTTATTTTTCAAATAGAGCCAAAGTGCTTCCAAACTTGCTTCATAACATTAGTCTACGTCTGGGTTGGATTTTTAGCCTCATGTCCTGTTTTTAGGACCAGTTTCATAGAAGCACCCAGTTCTTTATTTGTCACACGATCGCACCTGTCAGGTGTTTTTGCTGGAATCGCTCAAACCTCGTCGTTGTGTTTCTTTGTGCTGCAGCCATTTTCTGTTATGTTTGTACACACAGGGTTCGAATGAACAAAAGGACTGCATTGGTAAAGTTTTCCCTGTTGAAATGAAGGTAACGTTGAAATGATCGGCATCTGCTCTGACCGTCAACAAAGAATGAAATAACAAAAAGGAAATTATTTTTTTTATTATTATTATAGTTATTGTTACTATTAGTGGTAAGACACACAGTCTAATCCACGCGTAAATTGTAATGGAGCTGGCATCTGTTTGGCTTTAGATCTAAAGAAGTGCGAGGTAACGTGTACAGGTGTTTTTGTGTGTTTGAGTCTTGG
The DNA here is from genome assembly GCA_037367295.1 of Apogon hyalosoma. NCBI lineage: Eukaryota > Metazoa > Chordata > Actinopteri > Kurtiformes > Apogonidae > Apogon > Apogon hyalosoma. The sequence goes on from JAPQRP010000005.1 coordinate 55,774,185, forward strand.
TTTTTGACACTAATGCTGCTGTTTGTGTCGCACTTTATGGTTCAGAAGCACATATTTGTGTGGTTTAACACTGTCCTGGTTGGAGATATATCTGTGTAGGTGAAGTGGAGACCCGTTTGGTAGGAAGTCGTCTTTTTGTGATCTGTGTGTGTGTGTGTGTGTGCTGGTCGGCGCAGATGGGTCAGCTGTTCATCCCCGGTCGTTAACCCTTTCCCCTCCGTCCTCCTCCAGAGTCCCTGCCTGAACAGACCTTTAAGGATGAGAGTGACGCCGCCACCCTGAGACAGACCCTCCCCGATTTAACGCCCGACGACCCCTCCGACGCCCCGGCCCTCCCCGCCGAAGACCCCGCTGCGCCGGCCTCCACCCCGACCCCGACCCCTGCTGGGGACGCCGCAGAAGGGGAGGAACCCGCCGACGCCGGCGACCAGGACGGAGAAGAGTCCCCCAGCAAATCCCCTTCCAAAAAGAAAAAGAAGTTCCGCACTCCTTCCTTCCTCAAGAAAAACAAAAAAAAGACAGAGCCCTAGAGGGGATAATCAGTCCTCACCCCGCCCCCCCGCTTCCTCTTTCACTTTATTTTTCATCCGCTACCATTATTGCCCCTTTTGGTCAAGCTGCAGTTACTTAGTTCTGCTTTTTTTATTGTTTCGATATTGTTTGTCACTGGCTTATTAACCTATTTTTCCCTCGTTAGTGTGTGCCAACTTTGTATACAGTGTAAAAATAACGGATTGCATAAAGGTTTTTTGATAATTAGGGGCTTTTAGTTGTGAGTGAGTGCTGCACTGGGTCTTGTCCACTCCATCTGGCCTTTTATGCATGTTTATAACTGAAGGGCCTTGCTTTTCGATGGGAGGCTTTAGGGGTTTGACTGCCCTCTTTTTTTTTTTTTTTTTTTAAAAGGAGTATTATCTGTTGTAACCACTAGAATGTATTGGGATTATATCAGAATCTGTCCAAGTGTCTTTTCAAATCAACGAATGCAGAAAGAGAAGCTTGTATTCTGTAAATTCTGACAGCCAGATTTACAAATTGCGTCACTTCACCTCCAAAGCTGCGCTCCCTCTTCAGTACACGTTAGCAGGACAGAGCTAATGTGGGGATTTTCGTACGTTTTTTCAGCCAGTGGGAAATTGCTGTGTTTTTAAGTCAATCATACTGCTTTAATCAAACCACAATACAGTTGAATCACGTCTGGATGTAGGCTGACCAACACTTTTACATGCCTTAATTGACAGGTATGTTGTATATTAGTTTTTAACCTCATATATATATATGGATATGGATGGAATTGGTGAAAGTCTGCAGATGATGTCGTCTGAAACTAGTGACATTCAGATTGTTATCCAGGAAGTGTCGATGAGCTTTGTTGCTGGAAAATCTTATGTATTTTACAACTGGCTGTTTTTAGTGTGAAGGAATGTGTAAAACCAAGGTCTCTGTTGGGGTTTTTACTTTTTTTTTTCTTTTTCTTTTTTTTTTTTTTGAGTTTCATTCCCACAGAAACGGTGGGGGGAAAAAAAACTCATTTCTATATATAAATATATATATAATACACATTTTTAACATTTGATTTGATTTTTAAAGCCTTCTCTTGTTGTGTAGATCGAGCTGTGACTACTTGCTGTGAGAGAGCACTGTGAACCCTTTCTAATCCACTGTCTGGGAACTCCTACCACACATTACACTTACATTTGTCATAGAAATAGACTAATAAAATAGATAGTTTTTACATAAGTGGTGGTTACAAAGCTGCGTGATCGGACTCCCCTCCTGTGTAAAACTCCACTCACTGGTTGGTAGTTTGATTCCACTTGCAGTAAAGACACAATGTACACTGGAGAAGCAATTTTATTTTCAGTTTTTCTTTTTTTTTTTTTTGTTTTTACGTCACTGATGTCTAACCAATGGTATGGTTGCAGATGAGCTGTGCTTTAAGGACATTAACACCACTCGTTTGTTTGTAACCTGTGTTCATTTGACCCGTTTCAGATCTACATAAGCTGAGAACTCCTGAAGGACTGCATGTGTCGACTGCTTCTAGAGCTTGTACTGTAACAACCCCCTTTTTATTATTTGAGGTCGGTTTTATTTTGGCTTTACTGTGCTGGTAATACTAAACTAAACTCCTCGTAGTCATGTTTGAATTGGACTTGACCGCACGTCTGTTTGTTTTTGTTTGTTTATTTTTGTATCACAGCCACGATGGTTTGTACTCGCTGTCTGAACTTTATTCCAATGTAAGCGTGTCTCATTATCTCATATACAGACTAAATACTTCCACAGTTGTTTCTTTTCATGGTTCTGTCTTTTACAACCATGAATAAAAAACACTACCTTGAAAATCAGATGTTTCAGTGTTATTTTGTTTTTCTTGTCATTATCTTTCTTATTTTTGTCAGGCAGCATTATCTTATCAGTATTTTACATCATGTATGTAACTTTCATATATATTGTAAAGAAAAATAAACTAAAAACAAAATACTCATACAGGGGAGCAATGACAGAAATGGCAAAAAAATACACAGTAACCTAAAAGAGAGTTAATGGGAAAGAAGTATTTTTCCCATTCCATTCTTTCCTTCCATAAACCCTTTTCCCTGAATAAGATTAACACCGAACATTTAAAGTGTGTAGCATGAGCCCAGGGTTTCCATGGGTCCATATGCACGTTACTCTTATCAAGTAAAATCAGCTCTTAATAGTGTCATAAAATCAACCCAGTTTTTCCAATAATTGGTGAATTTGTCTGAATCCAGTCTGACACAGAAAGTCCACTTCTCCATCCCATAGATGTCACCTATAACCTCAACCCAGTCCTCCAGTTTTGGTGCATCCTTTTCTAGCCACTTCCTACTGATGACTTTTTACCTGCCACCGACAATATTCTGATTAGATATTCATCCTGTGAATTTGTTATCCCCTGGTTCTCTTTTCCCAAGTAGTTTCAGTGTCATTTTCACAGTTGCTCTCAGTCCTTTCTGCTACTCCATCCTCACATACAATAAACAGATGTACTTTATTTATCCCGAACTGAGAAATTACAGTGAAGCAACAGCATGACACATACGGTAGAACTAGAGTACCACAGCAAACACGAGTAAAGAAAGAAATACAATGCAAGAGCAAACACTATACATCAGAAGTACAGTGGTACCACAATCTATGTATCTTTCGTTCTTTTCATATTCAATTGAGAATCCACAATTGGAAAATGAAAAAAATGACTCATTCATGTACAAATCAAAAAACAAGTGTTTTTCTTTCTTTTGACTCAACACACAAATTAAAAATGTGAAATAATCCAATGGTCCAAATGTGTGGTTTCCTGGTGACATTTCTGATCTGATCTGCTCTGACCCTGCAGTTCCTGACTTGTTGGTGTGTTCCTGAAGTGTCTTCTACTTAG
>JAPQRP010000005.1:55807448-55819967 GCA_037367295.1 Apogon hyalosoma
TCTCCCTCTCTCTCTCTCTCTCTCTTCCTCTCTCTCTCTCTCTCTCTATCTTTCTTTCTCTCTCTCTCTCTCTCTCTCTCTCTCTCTCTCTCTCTCTCTCCCTCTCTCTCTCTCTCTCCCTCTCTCTCTCTCCCTCTCTCTCTCTCAGCTGCTCCTCCCAGCTGTTTAATCACACATGGCTCTGGCCTAAAAAAGAAAAGGAGGGAGGGGACAAATGGGAGGGAAGTGCAAAAGACCGAGCGGGTGATAGTCAGGGAGAGAGAGAGAGAGAGAGGGGGAGAGAAAGAGAGAGAGAGGGAGTGAGTGTGCGTGTTGTGAGGCACATGGCCAGTGCCTGAGCGTGTGCTTGCTCTCAGTGTGAGCTCCTTCTCCCACTGTCTCCTGTCTCTGGTTGGATTACTGCTGAGGAAGGACCTTGTCTGGATACTCCTACTCCTCTCTCCTTCTTTCTCTTCCCTCTATCTTCCACCTCCCTTCCCTCTCTGCCTCTTTTGTAATCTCTTCTTCACTGAGGGGACTCCGGCTCCCTGTCCTCCCAAATCTCACCTCTCTTTCTCCTTTCACTCCCCCCTCTCCCCTGCCTTCCCCCTCAGGATGTCGTGTGAGGAGGCTCAGCTCCACAAAGAGCGGCTGCAGGCCTTGGCGGTAAGTCCAGCTGTCTTTAAACTGTCTCCTCTGCTCATCTTCTTATGTTCCTTTTGCTTTCTGCCCGTCTGTATTTGAACGGTGACTTAGAACAAGCGGGCTTACGCGTCCGTCAGACGTAAGACTTCATCTCTTTTCGTCACAGAAACATCTCACCTCACTGTCTGGCACCTCAGAGTTGCATTTTCACATTCCACTTCAAATTCAGACCCTCGTATGCATGCAGAGTCTGACTGTAATTTCGCTCCACATTTATGTAAAAGAACTAAACGCCTCATCAGTCGGACTCTACAGCTGCATAAACAATTTCAAACAACACGTTTAGAAATGTATTCAGACCCTCACTCGATACCAAAGTTCAAGTTTATTGAACTTTCTAGTGACGTCAGTAGAAGCCTGTAGTATCGCTGGGACATTGCACTTGCACACTGGCCGTATTCATTCATTCAGCCTTTGATTCAACTCATACGAGCCCTGTGCAAGCAGACTGTAAACACTCCATAAAAAACATAATAAGGCTAAAAACAGCCAAAGGTAATTCATGTGCAGTTTGCCTCATTTACACATTTGCATGCAGTTCAAGATTGCATTTCACAAGGGACCAAAGTACCGCATGAAACAAATGTGCAATAAATATAAAGCACTGAGTAACCGAGTATAAAAGTCGAAGGTAAAAAGTTAACCTTGAAGTGGAAGTTAAGAGTAGAAAAAAATCTGAGACTCATGAACTCTATCCTCCACAAAATTGTATTTAACCTTCAAACTCAAATAAACTCTACAGTTCTAAAGTGCTGCATAACTAACCACTAATCCTATGAATGTACTTTAAAAGTCAGGTAAAGTGAAGGTTCTCAGCTTTTCAGTAAAGTGAGGTACACACTTAAAGGTAATCGGGCTGCTTTTGTCCCGATTTTCCCCCTTCACGACCAAGGACGGCAAACGCCAGATTATCTTCTGTGCTATCAGATGATCCTGTGGTCTGAGGTGTGTTCACAGGGAATCTGGCCCGATTATTGGCTCTGAAACAGATCGTAAATATTAAACTTGTTCAATATTTACGACCAAAAATCTTCATGCGGTTGGGGAAAGCCGACGACTCCCGAGTCATGACTCTAGCCAATCAGGCAGCGAGCTGACTGAGGAACAAGGAAGCAGGGTAAATAAAAACAAGCATGACCGACCTGAAACAGAAAGTTGATTTTTCCATCAAAAATAGTCCCCAGAACACCGTCATTCCTTCCTCTCGTACGTCCTCCTCCATGTTGCGTGTTGTGTTTTCTGGTCGTCGCTATGTTTCTTCTTTGCTTTTGTTAGATCACATTTGATCACCCAACATTGTGTCTTGGACTAGATTGTAGATCGGTGGTGGGACAGAATCGTTGTGTGTGGGTTCAGATTATCGGAGCGCACCACACACACAACCATCCAAACTGTTTTGTATCTTCATGTGTGGGTCTGGAACAGATGAAAAATCTCTTCAGATTTAGAAAATCCTTCTGCGTGGACCCCACTTTACACGTGTCTCCTTCGGGCTTTCAGAGGTTCTGTGGTGAACATGATTAACACAGACACATTCTGCATTGATTCATCGACAGGTTTTCCTTCCTCTGAGCCGATGATGCAACTGTCTCAGAAAAGGTTAACGTTGACAAAAATGCCTTTGAAGTTACAGCATTATAACCAGATAAACAGATACGACTTTACTCAGGCCCTCGTACTTTAATTTAAATGACTATTACTTGTGTTGCTGCTACAATAATTAACCCCTAAAGTCCTAGAATTACATTTGTGGTGACATCTACTTGATTTCCTCTCTACATTTGACCTTTCCTAAGTGTCCCAAGTCACCATTTATTATCATATTATCCTGTATGATTTGTATTTTGAAATGAAAATGAACTATTTTCATATATTTAATTAACTGACCATGTAGATGCTCGGCGTACATTCAAAGGCTATTACATCCAAACAGAGAAAACTGAAGATTTATTATTATTAATTGAACATAAAAACAAATGTCTACAACCACTGTCATTTAAGGTAAGATCAAATAAGATAAGTTGACAGCAGCAGCTACAAAAATGAAGAGCAGGGAAGATATAAAACAGAAAATACACACTTGTGACACATAAACTATAAAGAGCAAAAAGTATTATGTGCATATTTGTCAAACTACATAGGTTTTATTGGTGAATCAATGTCAGAGAAGATGAGTACTTTTCCATGACTACAAAGCCTCTGAACATCCAAATGGGTCACATCTGATACCAGTGAAAAACTAAAAAAGTGCATTTTACTTGAGTTATTTAACCCTGTAAAGCCTGAACCATTAAACCACTGACAGAAAATTCCAGTTCTTTAAACTGGAGCCTTCTGAACAACCCCAAAAAACTGTTTTTTCAAATATCAATTTCCATGTACGAGTTCCAGTTTTGTATCATATTTGATCCATCGGGTCTCAATGCTCAAATGTTATTATTTTTGAACAAACAAAAACATAATCTAACATAGACATGTCTAACACATTGTTAATTCCTTTTCTAAATGGTCTCAGTTCTTCTTCATTAATGACAGCCTTGTAGTGTCACTAAAGGCCTCTGGTCAATGAACTCTTCCCCCGGGTGGATTATCAGTGTATTGCATGTATCTAATTGTATACATCAGGTTTTTCAAGAAAAAAATATCACACTGATCATGTAGAGGGCTTCAAAACTCATGGATGAAATATGATACATTCTGTGTTATAGGGTTAAAACTTAATATCAGAAAGTGATATGAAAACAGTGAAATAAAAACATTTTTAATGCTGCTAATCTGATATTTTCTCACATTTTAACATATCTTAATACTAGTTATTACTCACTTCATGGAGATAATATGCAAAAAAAACCCTTGTTTTTTGTTGTTGTTTTTTTTTAAAATCTGTTATTACAGTCTAACAATTAATAATTGATTTTCACTCAAACGTGTTAGTGCAGATCAGGTTTATCCAGAACAGCAGTTACAGTAAAGTTGTGAATGTCAGTGTATTATGGGATGGTGCATAAGCGTCCACTGTGTCGGCTGATCTGGAACTAAAACAACAAAACCTGTGAACGTACAAGAGAACAGCTGTAGAATAACTGTCCACTGGAGTGACCACTATGCATGAAAGGGTTAACTGTGTTGACAGGGTTAGGGGTTAAAAGCGGTTAAACATTTTAGATCAGTAGATTACGGTCCCTGGCTGCTGCTGCTCACATCAGTCGGTCACATATTGGAACTTTTACATGTTCTGTTTACTGGTAGATTCTAATATATGTTAACAAACTCCATGGCTCCGAACCCAAACCCTGTCTTCTCTCAGCTTGTTTTGATCATTAAGATTGCACCCAGCATATTCAGATTACTTCCTAATTTGCATTATGACATCATCGCCTCCTACACCCATTTTCGTCACATGAAACAAAGTGTGTGTTGTTGCAGCGGTTGTACTCCCTGCTCTCCCTCACCAGCCTACTTCTTTCTTTTTTTTTTTTTCTTCGTTGCTGCTGTTCATGTCACCTTTCATCTTCTTCCATCTCTCTTTTTTTTCTTTAAAGGAAACCAAGTCAGTGGAAAGTTGGTTGAAAAGCAGATCAATTTTTTTCCTTGTTCTGCAGCTGTCTGAGGGTTTTTAGGTGTATCTGCTCTCCAAGGTAGTGGGATCTCAGCAGCGAGGTGGTCTGCGATGTGTTTTGATTCTTATTGTTGTTATGTTCCTGGATCAGGGAACAGCAGCAGCTTCTGTTGAAATGTTTGGCTCAGTTGCTGATAGGACTTTCAGAGCAACAGTTAGACCGGGGTTCGCTGCCTGGGACTAAATTTGGCGCCAGCAAGGAACCACAGCATACCACACACACACTCCGACGCACAGAAACACAAGGACACACACACACACACACACACACGTTCAAATACACAAGTGGGGGGAACAGCGGCAGCAGATGGAGAAACTATTTTGGCCACGTTGAAACATGGCAGCCATACCAGGCTGTTAGGCACTTAAGTGGAGAAAGAGAGTGGAAAGTTCTCATGATGTGAACAGGAGAAGAAGTGTTTATGTTTCTCGTGTCAGTTTTACATGTGCGCTTTGGAAAATGTCACAAAATCCTTGTCATTGTCTACTGATCTAAAAAAGGTCAGTGTATCTGTTGGTAATTGGATTTTCTTTTCAGAAACAAAATAAAAACTAGTGGTTACTTGATTTTCGTTTTAAAAAAGAAGAATTAAAATTCAATTTCAAGGTGTTTTTTTTTCAGTGTCAAAACAGATAAACCAAATTTAAAAAACTATTGGTTTTTATTTTCTCTAAGAAAAAATAAAGTCACTACCTGACAGAAATGGAAAAACGAAAGAAAAGAGCGCTAATGCCCAGGTCACAAAGATTCTTACCAACGATGGGTTTGTATGAAATCTGGACATCGTAGACATGCTACCTCCATGAATGTCTACGAACTCCAGATTTCAATCGAACTGGAAGATTCGTACAAACCCATCGTTGGTAAGAATCTTTGTGAGCGAGGCATTAGCGTTCTTTTCTTAAAAGTGACAACATCCGGTCTCAGAAAATGGAAAAAACAGACGCTTTTGGTCCGTTTTTCCATTTCTGTCAGGTAGTGACTTTATTTTTTATCAAATAAAACCTATTAAGTGCAATGTCTCAGGTTTCAGAAACTGTTGGAATGTTTCCATTTGCACAAACAGTGATAGAGTTCCATCCATCCGAACTGCACATGGACAGGGTGCGTCAGCGATGACACGTCAGGTTTTAAAGAGTTAAACTGAGCTTTTGGGAACGTCTACATGATCGGTGAATTAAATATAGGAAAATACTTGATTTTCACTGGAAAAATGCAAAATACAGAGGATGACATTATGATAAATGGTGATAAATCACTTCAGAACGGTTAAATAGATAGGAAATTTATTTGGGAACTGATACAAAAGTAGCACTGGGTCTTAAATGTAGGAAAATAATGCATTTAGCAAAATGCAGAGGACACTGTTATAATGAATAGTGATACATTACGTAGGAAAGGTAAATGTAGAAAGAAGTTGTCAAATTCCAGCTCTTTAAGGGTTAACTGAGGTTATGGTGCACATCGACAAGGGAAAAGCGAGGTATGGTGGTGTGAATTTTGTCCTTTTTTTCGTCTAGTGCATGTTGAAGCTTTATCATATGTTCTTGAAACCATTAAAGCTCCCAGTGAAAGGATGTTACCTGAACACCCCAAAGTAAACACCGTCTAGTGTCTCCATCCTACTACAAGAGCCAAGTGATTTTACACATAAGATCCAGTGTCAAATAGAAATAAATCATCAGAGCTACTTTGTCTCCTCCAAATGAGCTTCTGTCTTGTCTCAGCTCGTGCTTGTGTACACTTTATCAAAGACAATCAACGGCACTAATAGCTTTTAAGCTCCTCAGCGTACTTAAATAGATGAGGGTTACTATTACACTAATAGTACTGACAACTATCTGAGTCAGCTGAGCGCTCGCTGTAAGCTGCCAGCAGAGCCAAGCACTTCAGGTCCAGAGTAAATACAGAAGCTTCCAAAAATGTCTCACCGGGCAGATGAAAGGTTTTAGCCAACCTCTTTCTGGCTGACACTGTTGTGTTATCACAGTCGAAGATGGTGAGTGAAATGTGCTCAGAAAACACACGGAACGCTCAGTCGGTGAATAAAATGCTTAGGAGTAGCTGCAGTAGTATGATAATTCACAAGCATTTTTGCATGATTTGTGAGAAAAATGTCAAAACAACAGTAGCTGCAGGTTGACAGATCTGACATTTCTTTAGATTCTTGTGGTTTTAGCTGCTCAACAGCTCTTTGACCTGGAATGTTTTACATGGAATTTTTAAATGTTTTGTAGAGTGAGCAATTAAATAAGTATAAAAGCACTTGGAGAGCGCAGATCCCCGCCAAGGCAGATCAGTCCCCCCCCCCCATCACCATGAAAATGTAATAATTTGGTCCTTGTGCCGGTATCAACATTTCCTGAAAATTTCATGAAAATCAATCCGTAATTTTTTGAGTTATCTTGCAAACAGACAAACAGACAAACCCGATGAAAACATACTTACTTATTTGTATAGGTGTCTGGTTCATTTACGTTACTAATAGCAGATGTTTAGAGCCTGAGTTTTCATCTTTTTCCTCATTTGCAGTGGTTTGTGTTTCTAAAAATCAGTGTAATTTGGCGTCTTTCTGAACGAATAAGTATTTCTAACCCCATTAACAGGTACTGTACCCGCTGTGCATTTACAATATACAGTGTGCACACTCTGTCTCCGCTCCACAGCTGACATGCTAATGATTCCGTCAATAATAGATGGCCTGAGATTTCATTGCCATCACCATCAGTGTCTGCCCTCATCAATACTTTAGTAGATCCGGGGCCAGATTGGATGCTTCCTGAAAAACCAGAGCCAAGCGTTTGCCCAGACGTCTGTGCATCTGCACGCAGAACACCAGGGGCTGATCAGCGTCTCATGTGGAGTTACAGTAACAGGCCGGTTTCCTTGTCAGGGTTTGTCTATTGACCAGAAATGCACTGACTGATACCAGGCAGCTGTCACTATGATGTTCATTTACTACCCAGATACGACCTTGCTGCGTGGCTCATAAATGAATCATGGCACCAGTGGCTGTGGCTCAGTGGGCTTTTTGTGGCCGACTAGAAAAGAAAACATACCTGTCCGTTAGATCACAGCAGCTGGGGTGATATGGGATGATGGCTGGAAAAAATCTAAAGTCACAGAACTGGTGTAAAATCCAACTGGATAACTGACTTTACACCTCGAGTGCAGTCATGTTGAATTTCTATTTTTAATTGTGAATGACTAAGCCAGGATCATACGCCCAAAAGTTTTCCACAAGCTCAGCAATAATAAAAGTCACCCTCATTCACTATTATTCCAAACATGACAATGTCCCTAATGGGATGCATTCCGATATTCCAGGCCTCTTTCAGAATGTTTTCCACTTATCCAGTATTATCCCAGGTTGAGGAACATGCAGCGCCTTGAGGATGTGCTTCTGCTCACAGTAGCGTACCTGTTTACTCAGCTCTCTGCACTGGACATAAACCAACGAGCCAGTGTTGGGCAGACTTCAGCTACATGGAGTTCTACTACACTTTGCTCTAACTTAAACTACATTCATATTTTGTGTCGCATCAATTGGTTCAAGTACTTTTTGGTTAACTTTTTGTAGTTTAACTACTTAATTTGCAAACTATAATTTTGGGCAACAACATAAAATCAAGGGTTTTTTTTAGGTTTGTTTTCGTAATATAAATAGTATTTGTCTGTTGAACACAGACAGTCCCTTTGTCTTTAATCCTGAATCTCGTTGAAGCCATGATTGTGTCATGACATCACAGCCAACGCTGCCTCTGATTGGCTGGCCCTGGCACCACCCCAGTGCTTCGCAGATGTGCGATCATTACTAACATTGTGTGGTCGTCGCCACCGTCGACAACCCTCCCGCCAGCACCACCCCTGATAGCCACATGCCGCCCCAACCACGGGCCATATTTGGTTTCATATTCAATTTAAATAAAAATAAGTTGCTGATCTACTTTTTCTAGCTGTAGGTAGAATGGTTTGAACTACTGCCATGATGAACTGCTTGTGGCTACACTTGCAAAGTAGCTTCCCAACACTGCAACTAGCCAATAGTATGCAAGGATCAGGTTGAAATGGAAGAAACGTCCACAGCTGTATTTAAAAATGAGTGAAGAATGGGTACAGATGGTTATTTGGACTGTGCAAATATCACAGTACTGACAGTTTCATAAAGACAGTTAATGGAATGAAAGAGGGAGTTTTGACCATGTTTGGACAATAGATTCTCCAACTTTTCAAAGGTGAAGCCAAAACATCTCAATCTCCCCCTGGTGGCGGGTTGCAGAATAGGTCATAAATCCCACCTCCTTCACATTATTCAACAAACCCAAACTCCGCCAAACTACAAACTTCAAGTATACTTTTTTTTTTTTTGCCAAAGGTGTTTTACTTTTTCGCTATGTTTCATCAGGCAGACGTGTGTTTGTATCATCTCTCTGATCAGTTGGTTTTTAATTAGTTTTATGATGTTATTAAAAACGGGTGATTGACACCTGCATTAACCAGTCGAGGTCCAGACACATGGCCGGCAGGTACGTGGGACGCCACCATGTCTCTAAAGTGCAGATCCAGCAGCTCACATGACCGTGAGGTTTTGGTTTGATGTTGACATAGTGGGAGGAAGCAGCTTCATGAGATCCATCTTTATATAAAGGCAGTGATTTGAACAGAAGGAATGAAAACGCCACAGGTCAGTCTGAGTACGCACAGCGGCACCGACTGGAGGGGTCGTGGATTATTAGTCGTACTTCAGATAAACATGTAAAGTAGTGAAATGGTTTGGACAAGTAAATGCTGACACTTGCAATAATCAGTCTGCTGTCCATGAATAAATCCAGTTTTTATTGTTCTTCAGTGCTCTACTTTTGTTTGTTCAACTTTCCGTTACATGTATCTTTTGTTTTCCAGATAAATCGTTCACATAGAACATTAATCAGTCTGTGTAACAGAGGATGAACGTTTGTCAGTGTTTAATCCAAGAGTCAATTATTCAGTTGGTCCATAGAACGTACACAAAAACACATCCCATTTCCCACAGTTTGTCGTAGATTACAGCCTGTCAGTTGCCGGCGGTGCAGGTTTCCATGGTTACTAATTGGTCAGATTAGTGAACAGTTGTGATGTCACGTTGTTAAGTCCAGACCTGTAATTGGTTTGTTATTAACATGTAATTATGTAAGTCTGATGCAGCTTGGCCTTCCTGGGGTTTCCTGAAAAACTGATTACATATGTGTGTGTGTGTGTGTGTGCGTGTGTGCGTGTGTGCGCGTGTGTTTACCAAAGCTCCGAGTTTGGTTTTTACGTCGGCCAATGAACAGTGAGCGCTTCGTCTTTCTAATTATCTGTTGCCCATGTGGCCTTCCAACCACAAGCTGCATGAAGACGTACAAACACAGGAGTGTGTATTTACTGTACGTGTGTGTATGTTTGCATGTATTCATTCACCAGTTTCCCTGTAGTGTGTATGTGTGTGACATGTTTACACAAATGATCTCAGGCCTTTGGACTCTTCACCGTCCCCCCAAAAACACATTCACACACCAGGCCACAGATCGTCTGGGGCCGAGGCATGGGGGAATTAGGAAGTGGTGTGTGAGGATTGACATGAGCATGGTGTGTGTGTGCGTGTGCGTGTGTGTGCGTGTGCGTGTGTGCGTGTGTGTGTGTGTGCACGTTTTGGGAGAAGACAGGGAACTGGGAAATGGCAGCTGTGAGCAACATGACAGTGATGGTGGGTGGCTGCACTTTTAAGTATTTGTTGACAAAAAGATCATCTTCAGCTGTGTGTCTTTTGTCTACAGAGTTGGGTTTTATCTTCTGTGGAGCCTTATGCAATTGATTCATAATCCTGCCAACTGAAGTGCAGAGTGATGTTAGAATTTTGCATTTTTTATGGGTTTTAATTTTCATTTTGTTACGTATTATCAGTTTTGACATATTCAGTTGAGTAATTAGTTTTTGGTAATACCTGCTGACATTAGATTCATTAGATCAATTTCATCGACTGTTATAGTTAAACATGCTTTGTCTTCTTACTGTACGGTGGAGTGTTAGTAATTTTATTATTATTATCATCATTATTATTATTATTATTATTATTATTGATCTTGTGACTGTGTATATTCCTTACACTTCAACCTGTGATCAATTCAAACTAGGGCTGTCAAAATTAACACATTGACGCAGATTAATCCATCATCATGATTAATCTGGTTAAAAATGTTAAGGCAATTAACCCATCTGCAGCAGAATGACACTGAACGTCTCTGCCAACGCATTTAGTGTCAGTTTGTCCAAGTTGAGTTACTGACGTGCATGAACAAATGGTCAGTTGATCCTGTAGTGAAGAACCGACTGATAAAGACGGAAGACGCTAAACAGCAGGTTGGTCCTCTGGATGGAAATATGAGGACAAAAAAAAAAAAAACAGGAACAGTCGACCGACATAAAGTATCAGACACACTCTGCAGGAAGGAGTTTTCTTTTCACCGAAGCACTTCCAGATTCAAATACCACATTAACGCGAAGCATACGTTAGTCTGGCATTCTGCTAGTACTAAGGCTAACACGTCGCCCAGCTTGGACAAACACGTTAAGTGCATCTATGTATTCCCTTCTTTTTTGACTTTGTTTGCTCATGCAAAGTGAAATACGATTAATACAGATTAAAAATGAATGATATTTAATTGTGATTAATCAAAATTAATCCACAGCAACCCTGTGATTAATGTGATTATATATTTTAATTGTTTGACAGCACTAATTCAAACTCTATTTACTTTTCACTGATGGCCAGTTTGGCCTTAGCTGTGGGGCCAGTTTTCCAGTGTTTTAAATGTAGATATACATTTTTTCTTTTGTCGTATAGTTAGACCACCTTGAAAACAAGATGGAACCCTTCTCGGTTCATCGTAATAAGTACATTTTCATAGAATACTTAATTTAGTAATATGTAATTTTGATCAGGTTCTGTGTTCCATTCAGTTGAGGTTCACACTGACTGAATCACATAATATGATTCAGTCAGTGTGTCATTAACCAACAGCCTAAACAAGACACAGCAGAAGTGATGTGTGCTTATGTGATGGAGGCTGTTTGGTCTTGTCTGGCTGACTCTAGCCACAGTACACTGATATCTGTGGAGAAGATTCACGTTCATTATTCCTCGAAACTCCTAAGTCTTTCCTGCTCCTCTACTGGTTCAGCAGTGTCCAACACTAGATAGTTTAGAAACGCAGCCAGGTAACGTTAACAGATGTCTGGCTCTGAGCACAAAACACACTCCCAACGCAAGTTTAACAAAAGAGCATGAGCCTGTGCGAGTGTTACAAAGGAAATGTTTGGCACACACATTATTTCATTAGTTTTTATGAACTATAACGGCCTTGGTTTCACGTGGACTTCTGAGTCACTGGATTTGACAGCAGATTGACGTCTTTTGCATGGGCTCGGTGAAGTAATGCGGGTCGTCTTGGGAGCTCGGTAATGTTCTGGATCCACTTAGCGAGGACTAACAGAGGGAAGTGAGTGAGGCTGGGTGAAGGTGAGGGGGATGCTACGGCCAGACCTTGGCATGCTGATTTGTGAGTGAAGCATGCAGTGGAGGGCTGGGGTAAGGGGCTGCGTTCAGAGCAGTAAATAGAGTGGGGGGCTGGGCGGCATGTGTGCACTCCCTGTTTCTGCCGTTTACTTTCTGATAGACATATTGGCACTGAACCCTCAGAGAAAATCTTTAATTAAGAGTTGGTCAGGAGTGCACTGAAGTGGATTTCTCTCCACTCACTGAGACCACATACTGCTTCTTGCTTTGAGTGGCATTCCCACTAAACTTAGCACGTTACTGCTCAATTATATGTTTCAGGTTTAAAATTAAGAGTCTCTCAGGGAAGTGGCAGTTGCTACAGTTTCCAGGTGAATAATTCTCGCAGACTTTTTAATAGCTTTACTTCCTACATTGTGTCGGGTTAACTAGGCGGTGGTCATTAGAATAATTGTTGATAACATTGTCTAGTGTAGCTGCCTGGAAGACCTTCACGCACGTGTCAGTTTTTAATCCAAAAGCCTAGAAGTGTAATAAACCATCTACTACGCTCTGTCATTTAAAGGAGTGATATTTGTCTTTTTTTCAATGGAACTGGTTCCTGTTCCATCCTTTCCCTGTGGTCTCCATAAACTGTAAATGCTCTGCTTGGCTCTGAATTCTTCATTCATTCAACTCCAC
>JAPQRP010000005.1:55832021-55842778 GCA_037367295.1 Apogon hyalosoma
CTGGTGGATTATCTGTGTATTGCATGTATCTAATTGTATACATCAGGTTTTTCAAGAAAAAAAAAATATCACACTGAAAACTCATGTATCAAATATGATACGTTTGGCGTTATAGAGTTAAAAATGATAGATATTACAGAAAGAGAGCTATTTCTATACTATTCACTAAATACAGGGACATTTAAGGCCTTCGTCTGGTACATGATACATTTTCTGTGTCCAAAATGTAGTTTACTGTCTCCGACTGCAAATCAGACACTTTTTTGTCTGACTGAAATGAACTGAAACTTAGTCGTGAAAGAAGTTTTCAGATCTTAATTCCAGTGAAAGTAGGAATACAGAAATTGTAAGTATTCTGCATATACTTAGTGACAAGTAAAAGCTGCATAAAACATGTCACTTAAGTATGTGAGTATTATCAGTAAAATAGTTACTCGAACTAAATCTACTGGTTTGTCTCTCTAATGTAAAGTATAAAGTGGCAAAAAATGGAAATACTCAGGTACAAATACACTCATACGTACATACAGTAGTTGAGGTACAAATGTACCTCTCCCTCTCCACCGTTACACTAACCCAGCAGCCTCATTAGTAGGTACTTGAGTATCTACTGATTTACAAAGCCAGTGTTTAGCGTTTTTGGAAACAACACCAGTGGGATCGAGGTCCAGATGTAATCAGCATCTGGTCACACAGTCCCATTTAATGGCCATTACCTCTGAGTGCCACACAGCCAGGCAGCAAGAAGCAGCCTTTGTAGTCGTCTCTCCAGAGGCGTAATGGCTTGGGAGGGGAAATGGACGCTGGAGCCCAGAGATGTGATAAGGACCTGTGGGGGGGCGGGGTTCAAGCCTCTCAGACCTGGGTCCAAGTAAGCGTCAGGAGGATTTAGAGTCGAGCACGTCTATCCTGGCATTTTCTTACATTTAGATTAGATTTGATGTTTGGCCGGCGCTGAATTCCGTCATCTTCGTAGTGTATTTAAACACACAGGATGTCGTCTACTGTGTGTTACATCCACACGCTCCTGGAGGCTGAGCTCTGAGTCTATGGACGGGGGACTTGAGGTTTTTTAATTTAGTTTTTTTGAGTTAAGATAAGCATCAGAAGTCCACGTCTCTCCTTTACTGTCCAGCTCCGAGTGGTGATGTGTCAGAGCTCAACAGGAAATGGAAAGTCTGTTAAACAGCGTGAGAGAGCAGAGAGCGGACTGACTCTCAGAGGAAATAACCGGTCAATTACCCACACAGCTTTACTCTGTGCTGTTCTGTTGACCGTTGAATTGTCCAGGCGACATTATTTGTGTGAAATGCTGTACTTTTGCTCAGTTTTGACCAAAGTCCATGAAATGTTGACAGATCAGGAGCAGCATCTTGTTCTCTGAACTTCATATTCATCTAGAACACAAACAAAGATGGATCTATGGTCTGATTTTCATTCATTTAGGTCAGACCTGGGCATTGTACGGCCCGCGGGCCACATGCGGCCTGATAGCTGACCCTGACTGGCCCGCATGAGGTCACTGGTCGATCAAAAGTCAGTTCAAATATATGTTTTTGTAATATACGCAACCAATACAACGCCATTGCTTTTATTTTGAAGATTCTGCTAAGTGAACATTTTTTCACACATACTTTTTGTACTTACCATAAGGCTTATGCACGGATTGGTTTGTTGGTTGGCTTCAGCCCATGAAGATGTCAGCTAATACCAAAAAAGAAAAACTGATTCAGAATGCACAGTTTTTAACGAGACTTGAACTGTAAGTATTTCTTTACTGAAGTCAGAGGTAAAAGGAACTGAGATGCAAACAAACAAAGCTGGATGCATTTATAGTTTTTCCTGTAAAGTTAATGCGGAGCTGGTTTTGCACATTTTCAAAAGTGTTTTTGTGAATATTCATTTATTTCTCATGTGGCTCCATAGGAAACTGAATTGCCCACCCCTGATTTAGGTTGTTATAACCTGAGGTGAGGTTTTCCACAACTTTTTCAGGCCTTGAATTAGTAACTTACCCATGCACAAACACATGCATTAAAAGTATTGTATGTAAAACATGAATATGTTAATACCAGCGTTGTATTGTAACTACGTAATAATACTTCACTACTCTACTCAAGTATGTTTTGAGAGAATTTGTACTTTACTATTTTTTATTCTGTTTACTTTCACTTTTGTTTTACTACGTTTCCTAACTCAACTGCATACTTCTACTCCCATACCCTTTTAATGCGCAGTATCGTTACTCATTACAAAAAATAAATGAAAGGGGGGTCGGTGTTTTCACCAGGAAGCGGATTTATCATTGGGCCTAATCGTGTAATGCACAAGTACAAACGACGGCCGATACTCAACCTGTCGTCCATCTGTTGACGTGAGCAGCAGCGTAATATTCTACATTCTGACGCCTTTGGTTGTTCTTAACGTTTACTTGTACTTTTGCTTTCATTACTTGAGTACATTTAATTGTAGATTACTTGATATACTTAAATACAGTAAATACTAGATACTTAAAGACTGTAACTTAGTAGTATTTCAGTCGGTGCCTTGAACTTCTACCAAAGTCATGTTTTGGTAGAGTACCTGTACTTTTACTCAAGTATGACCTTCCAGTACTTTATACAACACTGTTAAAGACTTAATGACACAGAATAAGTGCGTTTAGCCAGAGTTAATGGACCCTCATTTTTCTTCTCATGCTTCTATTTTTTCATGCTTGAAAAACAACATAATTTGGCGACCCAAACCAAATCTCATGGGGCCCACTTATGGGTCATGACCCAGTCTTTGGGAATGAATACCACAGACGAAAGCAACCCACGTGATTAGAAACGTGAATTACCTGCAGAAAAAAGGCTGATTAAACACCAATGAGTTTGATAAAATCGTATTTTTGTTGGTATTTAACTTATATTTGCCAATAAAATGACAGTACTTTATAAGTCAGGTACCAAGGACTGTATGTTAATATGTATATTTATTGTATCCTGTATATACTGTATCATGCCTGTTTGTATTTATTGCTGCTGCCTGCTGAGCCAACTGCAGCAAAATTTCATTTTTGATGTAAAATCTGGAAGATGTTGCGAGGAAAAGATGTAATAGTCTGGCAGAAAAGAAATGTAGCACTATCTGAATTTACAAAACACAGTCCAGAGGTTACATTATTCTGTCTAGTACGTCACAAACCTGTTCACATGTATTCAGATATGTTCTTGACCTAAACGTGAGATGCAGCTATGAGGGTAAAATTATCCGCTCAAACAGACACAAACAAACAAATAGCCCAGCTGTCACATTCTAACAGCAGGTGGGAAAATGCTTTAATGCTGCTGCACGGCTCATTGTCTGTGTGTGTGTGTGTGTGTGTGTAGGTGCTCATGCTGTTAATTGTCAGCCTGACGACTACGAGCCAAGCAGCAGTTTGACAGTAAACAGCCAAAGGTGAAGCTAAGCCTTCCCGCTCGACTCTGTTGTGGTAACAAAACAGAATCCCGGACAGAGACAGAGACATTAGGGACATAAACACACAGCTCTGGCATTCATCCTCCAAACACTAAAGAAAAGAAAGTAACCTCTTAACTGTGGGACGTCTGCGGCTTTGAGTCCTGTTTGAGTACCTTTATACAAGTGTGATTCTCAGATGCCATTTTACATCCAGTCAGTGTAAATCTAAAGTGACTGTAGCCAGGATATTGAACTTTAATATGCACATATGGCTGAATAATGTAAATATTATTGCATATGCTTCAAGTCAGTGAGCGGCATTTTAGTTAGGTAAGATGTGTCACAAAACACTAAGAAAAATGAAGCAATAGTCGCTTTTCCATTGACCCTCAAATTGCGCGAATGTAACTCGTGCGTAAAGATGTACCTAATGGAAAACGACGACTTCACCAGAACTCTCATTTTCTGATTCAAAGTTTTTGCGCTGGCAAGACGTGGTTTTTCGGGTGTAGCACAATTAGTATATCTTGCAAAACTGCAATTGAAAGACCTATTTTTGCAACTAGAGTCACGTGAATTAAAAAAAAAAAAAATGTTGACAGACGTTACAACGAGAGAAGAACAGTTTAAAAGAAACGTTGCAGTATGTGTGGACACACCAGGAAACCCAGTCATTTTTTTATTTAGTAGGCAATAGCGGGGTAATATATAATAATAATGAATATTTCTGTAAATCAACACCATATTTATGTTTGTCTCTATGTTTATGGAATGACTTCTCGTGTCATCTCGCGATAATAAATGAACAAATCATTGCATTTGTGATTTAATAGAAAAACCGGCATTAAGCATTTCTGTTTTTTTGACATTTAGTAAATATCGGTGAAGTTTTGCGCAGTTGTCCAGTGGAAAAGCCACTAATGTGGTGCTCTAGCCTACAAATCATAACCTTCAGATATAAGCGAACATGTTTGTTTGGTAAGGACCTCATGCAAACGTCATATCGCGACTGATATATATTTTCATTGGAATTGAAATGTGACATTCATTATCTGAAGTGAGCCTCCTCTGCCTGGAATACTCTCCAGTCTGAGCTGAAAATAGCAGAACTCATTTCACTACAAACCTTTTCATACCATTTTACAGTGCCTCTGCTTTTAATTTGTTTGCTGACCTCGATCAAATCTTGCACTTAACCCTTTATTAGGCAAGTGACTATTTTTGGTCATTTCCACATTTCCATTAAATATGGGTCCAATCCT
This sequence comes from Apogon hyalosoma, assembly GCA_037367295.1. NCBI lineage: Eukaryota > Metazoa > Chordata > Actinopteri > Kurtiformes > Apogonidae > Apogon > Apogon hyalosoma. The sequence continues at coordinate 55,836,731 of JAPQRP010000005.1, forward strand.
GTGCCTCAGTGAGCATGTTGGTTTTTATAAAATTATACAGCGATTCAGAGCCATTTTCTTGTCATATTGAAACTGTAAATAGTGAATATGAGTGATTTTAGTCAGTTTATGACCTTAGAACAGTGGTTTTACTGCATGTGTTTACTTTTTGGCAAGTGCTGCTTAGAAGTTTTATGGTAAGAGATGATGAGGTCCAAGAACATCCAAAGGGTGAAATTTTGAATTTCAGAGTATTTAAATGAGTGCCCTATAAAGGGTTAAAAAAAATGCTAGTAACCTACATTGCACTTTAAATATTTTGTCAAACTCTTGTGATTATTTTCTTCTTTTCTTCCAACAACAGCCTGGCTAGCTTGGTTAATGTTATTGTAAAGCGGTTTCAGAATGGTTTATGATCCACTTCGAATGACCCTGTTCAGTATGTTGGCATGTTCACAACAAAAGAAGACCACGAAGGCTAAATCAGTTCTCTGGACACCTTCGACATGTGAACAGTTCAGAGTGTGTTTTGCTAAAGCTGCCGTGTTTATTCCTCTGCTGCTGTAGCTCTGTTTGGCAGGCATCGTAGCTCTTAATAAAGGCTAAAAATATCACAAACTGACGACAAAAGAAGAGCTATTTGAGCAGCGTTGAATCTTTCAGTGTGAGCACACTGATGGAATTATTTGAGACTCCAAGTCACCCTAAGGCAGGGGTCTGCAACCCTGGTCCTGCAAAGCCACTACCCTGCATGTTTTAGACGTTTCCTCTTCCAGTCCACCTGACGGTCATTATCAGGCTTCTGCAGAACTTGATGATAGGCTGATCATTTGACTCAGGTGTGTTGGAAGAGGGATCCATCTAAAACATGCAGATAGCGGCTCTCTAGGACCAGGGTTGCAGACCCCTGCCCTAAGGTGTAGACTGAGACAAGGTCGTCTTCTTAACCTGGAACCCAGTGTTGAGCAAGTCACTTCCAAACGTTGTTACTGTTATTTAAAAGTAATTCCTTCCCTTATAATATTCTGTCTCAGAATGGTAATGTGTTCCATGAGTCCTGTATTACTTTTGAGTTGCATACAGACTCTTGTCATAACCCCCCCCCGCCCCCCCCATACAAGAGATAGGAGAGCCTAGGGACACATTAATTTGCGCCCTGAAGTACATGTTGATGGATAGTTCACTACGGTCTACGATGTTCCAATCCCAGCAGGAACGCCTACATTTTTTTCCACATTTTCCATGTTCAAACAGGGGGCGGGGCCGAGGACGCTGGTAGATACATCCACAATCGATAAAGAATTCTAACTAGTCCTACGAACGTTATCTTCCCTTGTCATTGCTGATCACAGGCGTCATGCTAATGCTAACTAGCTTCTGTAAAGCAGGGTTAGGGTTAGTAACAAGCATACGTCCATGTGGACAGTGGACTGTCTTCTGCCGTCTGCACCCATTGGCTGAACGCCAACAGGAAACAGAACTTTACTGATGCATTTTTGATTCCTTAAGGTCTCACGGGTACCGAGTAAAATATTACTGAAAATCGATTAGTAATGCCTTACAATACTGTTACAGCAAAAAGTAACAGTTACAGTAATGCATTACTTTTGTAAGGCATTACTCCCAACCTGGGATGCCGTAAGGGGGGGGGGCAAATTCATGGGGCCCAGCATTTCTGGGGGGACCCATAGAGAAGTTGTGAGAATTCTGTGTACGATCCGCTGTAGAATAGAGGAGTAGAAGCCAGGAGTGAGTGGGACATTGAAAATATGTATTTATGTACTGCCCCCCCCCGCATGTGTGCTCAGACTAATTGATAACATACTGAATTTTATAAAGGGCCCACATCGTTTAACTTTCAGTTGCTAGCGGTGCCCCAGGTCCCAACACTGCTGGTACCCATAAGTCAATCTGTTCAATCACTACAAGTGACAACACAGCAGGTTTTTCTTCCCACAAACAGGATCATTGGTGCTATAACTGACTTCATATCAACTCAAAAAATCACTTATTGTGTCGTTGTTTGCTCCTCAGTCCAAAGCCATGCGTGAGCGATGGCTCCTCCAGGGAATGGGAGTGGAGGAAGAGGAGGCACGACGGAAACAGCTGGAACAGGACGAAGAACAAGGGAAGCGGTTGGAAGACATGATACAAAGGTACGCTAATGTACACCACTATTACATTTACATTATTCTTCTTTGTTTAGTCTCTGTGCTTGCTCCAGAAGTGATGCTCGTGTCAGACGGTGATGGTGAACAGATGTGAGCAGCCATAACAAAAGATCTGTGCTTTACCGCCCTACAGTTCTGTCAACTGCTCAGATCTTGGAAATACAGTCCCTGAAGGTGAATCTTAGTAAATGTTAGGATCTTAAGTTGAGCCTGGTGTTCTGCTTTGAAGGCAAGGACTACTTTAATGCCTCAGTATTAGATTTTCATGTCATATCCACATGGACCAAATTAGAAATACTTAAAAAAAATTTGACTTTATACACATTTTTGCCTTTTACGCTAATTAGAAAACATCAGATTCCCATTGCACGTGACTCTACAAATCAAGAGCATGGTGTAAACAGATGTCTTAAGACTCAACAGTCATGGAGCTATGGACATCTTTTTCGGTCTTAGCCGTACAAACCTGTCAGATCTACATTTCTTTCTTGCGTCGGCTTGAAAACAAACACCAGCAATGTCAGTTTGAATGTACCTTACCTCTAAAAACAGATAACACCAGAGCTGACAAGGAAGGAAGGAAGAGAGGGAGGTGTTAGAGGAAATCAGAGCAGGAGGGAGGGAAGATGAGATACTGTAGGAGCAAAGCAAAGATCAAACATTTAAAAAGTGAGAGCGAGTGGACGCAGGGTGTCATTTCCAGGTTTAAGGAGGCAGAAAGACAGACTGATGTGATTCCGTTTCCTGCGTTTGTATCTCTGGGAGGAGCTTCCTCATTCCCATCAAGCATTGCTGTGAGATAGTCACTTATTCCCCCGATGATGCATGAGGTCATCGGTGCTATGAATAAAGCGTCCACTTCTGTCATCCTGGTACTCAGTGCTGAGCTGAGGGTGCTTTCCATTGGCAGGGGGTGAGACTTTAGGGCTGGGTCAGACTGTGTCTCCTGTCAAAGAGAAGAAGAGAGAGAGCTGCATTAGTAGTGAGAGCCAAGACACACACATTAGTCGCTTTTCCATTGGACGTCTGCGCGAAACTTTACCGATATTTACTAAATGTCGAAAAAGCAGAAGTGTGTAATGTCGGTTTTTCCATTAAATCACATGATGACACAAGAACACTGGAAAAAATCTAAATCTGACCAAGTGTATTTGTCTCATTTCTAGTCCAAATATCTCATCAGACTGTAAATCAGACAGAATCACCTACAGAGGAACTTTACACTGAGATATAAGAACTGATTTATAGACAATAGATCTGGAAAATCTGATTGAACAAATCTGACCAAGATCATTTTCACTGGTTCCATTGGCAGATTTTTTTTGCTTGAATTAAGCAAAAAAAATCTTGAATTATCATTGAATAATTGAAGCCATTCCATAAACATGGCGACGAACATAAATATGGTGTTGATTTACAAATATATTCATTATTATTCTTCTATATTACCCCACTATCCCATACTAAATAAAAAAAATGATTCAGTTTCCTGGTGTGTCCACACATACCACACCATGTTTCTTTTAAAACTCTTCTTCTTCTTTTGTTGTATCGTCCGTCAACATCAGTTTTTTTTTTTTTTTTATTCACATGACTCTAGTTGCAGAAAAAGGTCTTTCCATTGCAGTTTTGCATGATATACCATTTGCACTATGCCCGAAAAACCACCTCTTGCCAGCGCAAAAACTTTTAATGGAAAAAAGAGAGTTTGGGCAAAATTGTTGTTTTTCCATTAGGCAAATTTTTATGCGCTAGTTGTATTTGCGTAATTTGAGGGTCAATGGAAAAGCAACTATTGTTGGAAATTTGGCTAAAAGTCCAACGGTGCAAAAGCTACATGGAACACGATATATGTTGTACAGTGATGGCTGGTCCGTAGGGGGTGCAGGCGCTCCATTCCACTTCAAATTACTTATAGAAAAGGAGTGGTGAAAATGAACAAAATAAATAAGGACCCAGCGCTTTTTGGTGGCAGTTTCCAAATTCATTTCTCTCTCTCTATTTAATCTTTCTTAAGTGATTTATCACCATTTATTACAATATCATCCTCTGTATTTAGCGTTTTTTTCAATGTAAAGGAGGTATTTTCCAATATTTAATCCCTTGATCATGTTGATGTTCATTAAAGCTCAGATTCATTAAATTCGAAGGTTATTAAATCAGAAACAGAAAACTGAAGAAAAAGTGACATTTTAAACAAATCTAGCAATAACTGAACATAAAACAAATGTTTCCATCCACTGTCACTGATCCAACTCCGTGGGTTTTACTGGGGAATCAGTGTTGGAGAAGATGACGGTGTTTCCATGGTAACTACAGAGTGATGGTGGCTGTTTGGGTCTTCGTGGGTTAAATTATTCTAACACTCATTGTGTGTCGTCTTGTTCATGTCAACATGGATGTGAATATGTTCACCTCCTGGTTGCGAGGAATCGGACAAATGAGTTTGTGGTTTCTTAAACTTTTGCAGAGCAGGCGACTGGGTTCTCATTGGACGATTAAAGATTCACCCTGTGATGTCGTTCTTGGCACCTGTAACCAGTCGTAATTGTTTTAGTTTCCGTGTCCAAATGTGATTGGGTGATTTTTGCTGGACCACCAAGTCACTTAAATACACTTTCAGAACCAGCTTGAAGATGATGAAACCTGCTCCAAATGTCACAGCTAATGAAGTTTGGCCCGTTGCTAAACCCCATTAAGCCTCCTCCACCTCTTCAATTTAATGGAGTATGAGACTAAATGGTTATACACAATCCAGCCTATTGTGATTGAGTGGTGGTCAAGTGGATGGGGTGTGAGTCTGCAACATGAACCATGCAAGATGAAGTCTTAGAGCAGGGGTGTCAAACATAAGGCCCGCAGGCCAAAACCAGCCCGCCAAATGGTCCGTCAAGGGTGTTCAGGGGCCACATACAACTGAATATGATACCAAGTAAAATAATAGCATAATAACCTATAAAGAATTCAGTCATTCATTTTGTGAACCGGCTTTATCCTCGCTGGGGTCACAGGGGTCACTGGAGCCTATCCCAGCTACTTATGGGCGAAGGCGGGGTTCACCCTGGACATGTCACCAGTTCATTATGGTTCTATAAAGAATGACAACTCCAAATGTTCTCCTTGGTTTAATGTGGAAAAAGTAAAATTACACTGTAGGAATATTTACATTTACAAATCCTGTCGCAATAAAATGTTACTAACCTGAAAAAAATATGAGAAACCTGAAATTTTGTTAAGAAAAATAAGGGCAATTTTAAGAACATTCTGCCTGTTATAAATGTTTGCTGCATTTGTAGATTCACCGCGATCTGTAAACTGTGTTAATAATAAGCTGCGACATACTATTAGTGAAATGGCACTTATTTTTTAAAAAGATATTTCAGGGTGTACATGGTTGTTCAGGTCATTCATATTTTCATAAAGTAATTCAATTTTCACACTAAAACAATGAGAACACTTGGATTATAATTTATAGGTTATTGTACCTATTATTTTACGTGTCCGGTCCGCTTGAGATCACACTGGGCTGAATGTGGCCTTTGAATTAAAATGAGTTTGACACCCCTGTCTTAGAGGGAACCCTGAAAATGCTTGGTTTTTTTTTTGGATTTTTTTTTTGTTAAAGTACAAAAAGGACGGTAGACTTGAATCAAACATTCGAATGAAACAGTTTGACGCACTTGCAACTTTATTACAGCTGTGTTCACATTCTCTTACATCTAACCATAAACTGATGTTAAATAGATAAAAACCTATAATACTAATATAGAACCTCATCCCTCAGAATAACTGTGTGTGTGTGTGTGTGTGCGTGCGCGTGTGTGTGCGTGTGTGTGTGTGTGTGTGTGTGCGTGAGGGTGTGTGTGAGTGTGTGGGTGTGTGTGTGTGTGAGAGCGAG
>JAPQRP010000005.1:55886042-55896907 GCA_037367295.1 Apogon hyalosoma
TTTTCAGATACTTCTTTTTAAATAAATTACAATGTCTTTTTTTTTTTTTTTTTCTTTAAGACAAAACACATACGGTTACAATCACCATGATGCACTGGTTTCATTGTCATAAAGCAGCTGTGGCACTAGTACCATGAGTACCATGAACAGTACTAGACCAATACTAGGAGCAGCCATCACATTATGGAGAAAACAGAACATTCTGAGCTGTGAACATCTGCATTTTCATGAACTTTTCTACCTCAAATCATATCTTTCCTGCTTTATGTTATAATAGAACTCTTATTAATTTCTATATTTATGTGAAGTAAAACACAGACTACAGGCATCCAATAAAAATCCTAAATGTAACGAATCATGCAACATTTGTGTTGCTTTCAACCATTGTGTTTATGATCTATATTAGAGAAGCCAAGTGGTCTGTGTGTGTGTGTGTGTGTGTGCGTGCGTGCGTGTGTGTGTGTGTGTGTGTGTGTGTGTGTGTGTCTCGGCATTCACACTAAATCCATACAGAGCTGACTGCTGCAGTTTGTCATACTTTTGTATTTTTGGTCAAGGAAGACAGTACAGACAAGTGGATAGGAACAATACTTTGGGAGATATTAGTAATTTTGGAATACAATAGCTGTATAATCATGTTGCTATGGCCAGAATGCTTTGGCGGTCAGTGCTGGACAAATGCGATACAGCATGCACGAATACACAACAGCATAAAAACTACCGCAGCTAGAACACGTCTGCATCTGAAATATACACCGATGAGTTGTATCAGCTTTGACACAGTTGTGTTACCAAGAGAAGGTGGTGAGATAGAGAGGTTTAGGTGTGGCAGTGCAAACGTAAAGAAAAGCACACAATAAAAATAGCCACAAATGTATCATGTCTGTCCATCATTTATCATCAAAACAAAGAAACAGATTTAGAAATAATTCCAAATCCATGAGCAGGTTGTGCAGATATGCATCCCCACCACATGTAGGTTCATGGCTGCTGACGCACTGTCTCCGTCAGAGTCACATCTACAAATATTTGAACCCAAAAGAGCATCTCATTCACCATTTGACTGGCAACAGTTAACAGGTTATGGTTCATATCTCATATCAGCATTCTTTAAAGATACAAGGTTGATACATATTTCATTTATGGTCAAAATTGTATTTTCAGTCAAATTATGCTGGGTATGAGATCTTCCATTTTGTACAGAAGAGGGTTAGGGCCACTGGGAAAAAACAAAACAAAAAATTAAGGTTCAATATATATTTTTATTATTATTATGAATAATTATTCTTGTTTTCTGTCTTGTTTCTGTCACCTGCCTGGCGACTGCAGATGAAAAGTAGTTATTTTGACTAATTATGGCATATTTACATGGGTGTATTTTTTATACAGCAATGTTCATAAATGTGCTTGTTTCCCTATTAAACAAATAAAAATTTTTAAAATAAAAATTTTAAAAAAGTCAGAATTCTGACTTAAATCTGAGAATTCTGACATTAATCTCAGAATAATAATTAAAAATACATATATTAGACCTTAAGGTTTTGGGTTTTTTTTTTCCAGAGGCCCTAATCATCTTCCGTAATTTTGAGATTAAGGTGGAGAGAGAAGGAAAAATAAACACATCGCTGCACTTGACTTGTAGCTCGTGCAGTAGCAAGAAGAACCTGTGTGCTCAGTAGCGCCCTCTGCTCTGAGGCAGGAGTACTGGCTGAACCCCCCAGGGCCTTTTTATGCGGTTTTATGACTGATCTGCTGGAATGAACAAGTTACACACATGCATTTTATACATTATCCAGACTATGGAGCATCAGAGCATAGAATTAAAGTGTTTGAAACCATTTTTTGATGATATACAGAGACAGCAGCACACTGTAACTGTATGGTACGAAGCACAGTTTATGAAGGAGTCAGACTGAGCTCATGAAATTGCTTTCTATGTCACGCCAGTTCTTATGGCATTTGGTGTGCTATAGCCTAAACATACGCATTTTCATCCTTTTCCATGTTATTCAACGCCACTTGATCGCGTGTCAATTTATGCCAAGATCTCTGGTTTACATATCTGTAACCCCTAACCCTAAACCTAAATCTAACCCTAACCATAAACCTAAACCTAAATCTAAATCTAACCCTAAACCTAAACCTAAATCTAACCCTAACCCTAAATCTAAACCTAAATCTAACCCTAACCATAAACCTAAACCTAAATCTAAACCAAACCCTAAACCAAAATCTAAACCTAACCCTAACCCTAAATCTAAACCTAACCCTAAATCTAAACCTAAATCTAAACCTAACCCTAAACCTAACCCTAAATCTAAACCTATACCTAAATCTAACCCTAACCGCTAACCCTAAATCTAAATCTAACCCTTCACCCAACCCTAATCCTAAACCTAAATCTAAACCTATACCTAAATCTAAATCTAACCCTTCACCCAACCCTAATCCTAAACCTAAATCTAAACCTAAACCTAACCCTAACTGCTAACCCTAACCCTAACCCTAACCCTAACCCTTACTGCTAATCATGTGGTATTTGACGCAGCGTGAACACACACGTGCAAAGCTTCTAATGCTTAACACACCAGTTAAAAGTGCTGTGTATATTTACACCATTCATGACATCACATTGGAAGGACTGTGTGATCCATGGTGAGGCTCAGCTCGCCGCTGCTGCACCACATGTCTCTTCCCTGTATTTGAATGGGAAATGTGAAAATTCTGCAATTTTCTTTTGAAAACTAATCAAAATTATGGGATGCACACAAAATAAGTATGTAGTACAGACCAGTGGGCAAATATCAACAATTATTTTATTTGATCATTATTTGTGTTTTTTTTTCTTTCCTCACCTGACCGTACGTCACATGTACAGGTGCATGCTTACATCACTCCCAGTGTCAGTTTGACGCATGAAAGAAAGATGACTTTTTATGTTTTCACCTCATTTGCATGATTACATGTTCCATTTCCTTTTAAGATTGGATTGACAGCTAAAAAAAGAGACCGTTTTCTTAGTTAAAACACAAACACCCAAACCTCCACCATCGACTAAAACCTGATCTAAACTGTTTAATCCCTTTTGATCCACTAATCCTATCAATCCATGTCAATAATTGGTGTAAATACAGTTCTTCATCTGTTCATGGTCATCAGATATGACCATATTTGGACGTTCAGAGGCTCCGTAGTTACCATGGAAACACCGTCATATTCTCCAACATTGATTCCCCAGTAAAACCCATGGAGTTGGATCAGTGACAGTGGATGGACACATTGGGTTTATGTTCAGTTCATGATATCTTTGCCTAAAAAGTCACTTTTTCTTCAGTTTTCTCTGTTTCTGTTTCTCTGTTTCAACTTTAATCTGAGCTTTTATGAACATCTACATGATCAGTGAATTAAATATAGGAGCATACCTGATTTTTACTGAAAAAAATGCAAAATACAGAGGATTTTTCTCTATATTTAACCTTTCTTCAGTGATTTATCAACATTTATTTTAATATTAACCTCTGTATTTTGTGGTTTTTCAGTGAAAATCCAGTATTTTCTAATATTTAATTCACTGATCATGTAGATGTTCATTAAAGCGCAGATTAAAATATAGGGTTATTATATTAAAAACAGAAATAAATTTAAAAAAGTTACTTCACACTGTATTTAGAGCAATGGATATGTTGTTTTGTTTGCTGTTTAAAGTAATTAACGACCGAATAAACTACTACTACTTTTTCAGCAAAAATTTCAAAAGCTAAACATAAACCCAGTGTGTCCATCCACTGTCATTGATCCAACTCCATGGGTTTTACTGGGGAATCAATGTTGGAGAAGATGACGGTGTTTCCACGGTAACTACAGAGCCTCTGAACGTCCAAATGGGTCATATCTGAGGACCATGAACAGATGAAGAACTGCATTTTACACCAGTTATTTACATGTATTGCTAGGATTTAGTGGATCAACAGGGATTAAACAGTTTAGATCAGCTGATGGTTTTGGTTGCCAGTGGATGTTTGGGTCTTTATGTGTTAAGAACGGTTAAATACAGAGAAAAAATCATTTGTCATCTGAAAAAAGTGTAGGTTATTTTACAGAGATACAAATGACAGGGAATGAATATGATGATGATGATGATGATGATGATGAGTAAAGATGGCAACAGTGACAATAACTCAAATTTTGTTTTATCATAGGCTACGGCCCTTCATCTGGGGTTGCCGTGACAACAACAAATGGATACCAAGCCACCATTGTGACCAGACATCCTCACACTGTCATGGTGAGTAGCATCTCAGTCTTTTCCTCCCTGAAACTGCAATTGCCACAACCCCCTTCCTGTCTGACACACAAAGCAATAAAGTCATAGTTAAAGGACAAATGAAAGATACAATACAGAGGAAAAAAACAGCAAAGACGGCAATTAGTTCCTCAGAAATGGAGCAGTAACAATACAGTGCCACTGTCTGTCGGAAAAGCTTTCATGATGCAGTTGTAATGAGGGGGCTGCTTGTTCACCTCTTGCAGGATTAGAAGGCTTTGGAGCTGCAGTTTTCACCATCCATTTACTGGAGTCCTATTCACTGACACCTTGTGTGTGGTTTAAATGTGCGAGGCTGTTGTGTTGGTCTGAATTGTGTGATACGTTGGATGAGATACGATTGATTTTCTTGGATGAAAAGATCTACAATGTACAGGTTTTTTAGTTCACTGGCTGATAAACCGTGAGCTATTGTGAAGGCACTGTGTCCGACATCGTCTTTGTCATCTTCGTCGTTTTCATCGTCTTCATCGTTTTTGTCGTCTTCATCATCTTTGTCGTCATCATTGTCTTCGTCATCTTTGTCGTCTTCTTCATCATCTTTGTTTATCTTTGTCATCTTCTTTCTCCTCTTTGTTGTCTTTTCTGTCTTCCTCATCTTCATCATCTTCATTGTCTTTATCGTCTTCTTCGTTTTTGTTGTCTTTGTTGTCTTCCTCATCTTTGTCGTCTGTGTTGTCTCATTTTCACTAGCAATTTCTTCAAACATCTTCTCTGACGAAACTACTGGTCAGATTCATTTCAAATTTTATATGTAGCTTCTTTGGGACATTATCAACAAAGCTGGTTCACAGTTTTGAAAAATTTTGCTTTTTGAATTTTTGACAAAATTTTTGAAATATTAAAAATGTGCTGTCACTTATATTGGTCCATATTTTGAAGGTTTATAACATGGAAATGTTTAGAGATATCAATATAGTTCCTATTGATCACTGATAGAAGTCATGTATGGACTTTTATTTAATTAGCTGAGTTCTCCTCCAGTGAAAGTACCACCCACTTCTGGGAGATTGATCCTCTGCATCCAGACCACAGGACTCCAACACAGAGACAGAACCTGACAACCTCACAAATTCAACTTGTTACTGATTCTCGATAGAACCTGTCGGTGAGATACAGGGATATCGGACCCACTTTTGGACTTTGGATTTGAGAATGTTCATACGATTATGTAAGAAATCTCAAAAGAAATCATTTAACTTACAGTAAAGTCAATAAAAGGCAAATATTGTGTTTGTTCCCTCCTGGTTTCATGCTGTTGCACAGTGCTCACACTAGTGTTTGCTCTGAATATACTGTTGGACATGTGCTGAATTAGACCTAAGTGAATAGAGCATGTTTGGAATGCCTTTCAGTCCAATGGTTGTTTTTTTACAGGTGCATAGTTGCCCTGTGGTGTGTTTAGGCGTCCAGAGGCTTCTGTAATATTCACATAAGATAAATCACCTATTAAAACTACTCACTGTTGTATGGGGGCCAAGTCAACCTGCCATGGGGGCAAAAAGCAGGCCCCCCCCACCCCCCATATGCATATTTTTCTCCCCTGGAAGAATGATTAGTATTGGATTTGCTGTTTTTATGTGCAAAAGTGAAATAGCAGAGTATGGTCTGTAAAGATATGGTCCTGCTTCAAGACTCTTGGTCCATATATGCTTTACTTAGCACGGTATTACTTCATAATGCCTTTAATATTTTTAACCCTATAATGCCAAACATATCATATTTGATACTGGAGTTTTGAAGCCCACTATATGACCAGTATCATATTTTTTTTCTTGAAAAAGCTGATGTATATAATTAGATACCTTTCATTCACCACAGGCCTTTCTAGTGACACTACAAGACTGCAAATAATGAAGGAGGCAGAACTTTCAGAACTTTGACAATTTTGAAAAGGAATTACCAATTTGTTAGACATATTTGTGTTACATTTTGTTTTTGTTTTTTTTTGTTCAAAAATAATATTTGAGCATTGAGACCTGATGGATCAAATATGATACAAAATTGAAACTCATACATGGAAATAGATGTTTGAAAATTTTTTTTTGGTTGTTCAGAAGGACAAATAAAGGCTCCAGTTTCAAAGAACTGGAATTTTCTGTCAGTGATCTAATGGTTCAGGCTTTACAGGGATAACTGACACTGTCCATTTATGAACTTGAGTGTTTTTTTACTTCTATGGAACTCTATACTTCTACTGCACTCCATCTCAAGGTCAAATATGACAATTTTTTTACTGTACTTTTTGTTTGTCTGACAGGTTTAGTTGCTTTCTATATAACATTTTTTTCACCCAATTCCTGTCCAGAGAAAACCATCTCAAAATGTGTTGACTTTAAATAATGGTGATAGACTCAATGAGGAAGGGTTTATTAATGGGTTTGCTTAGATGAGCTGGGAAGTGCATTGAGTAGAGCTGTTTTCTTAGTCTTTGAAATTGATTTTATTGAACTTGTGTGGTTCTTAGGACACAGAGGTCAGCTATGCAGCTATAGTTAGAATCAACCTTTAACATCAACAGAAGTAAAACACAACACATATAATAATGCAGTAGTCACAGACAGAATCAGTACAAGAGTAAAACACTGACGGGGACTGCAATGAGTACATTGTGCTCATAATACTTATGATTTACATAGCTTTACCGGTAGGTCCAGTGTGTGGGATGTTAGCTGGTACAGGAGGATTTAACTTGTTGTAGACTATTGTCTTTTATTTATTGTCTTCTATTCACCTCAATATTCCACCATTTTTGTAATGAGGTGCTGTTCAATACTCTTTCTAATGTTCATGGATCAATTTCAACACCCTATTTCTATAAGTCTTATTATTTCATGACACTCTACTGATTTTTGGGTCATTAGCTCACAACGATGTCAACCAGATAAATAAAGTTAACACATAGTTGACTACTATAGTGTGGTGGCCCAGAGGTCCAATGGCCCAAAAATTATCCATATAAGAAAAAAAAAGAGAACAGACCAAAAAAATGATCCATATAAGAAAAAAGAACAGACCAAAAAATTATCCACTATAAGAAAAAAAGAGAAAAGCCCCCCCCAAAAAATTATCCATATAAGAAAAAAAGAGAACAGCCCAAAAAAATATCCACTATTAAAAACAAACAAAAAAAACCAAAAAAACATCATCCTCCTTTTCAACTAAGGGGGCACTGTTTACCCAAAAGGTCTCTTGCTTTAAAATTAAGGCCACCACAAAAAAATAAAGCATAGGCTGAAAATTTTTAAGTCCTTCAGCTAATGTGGCTAATGCTAAGGAAGTAACCCACCGGAAGTGGAGGTCGGTGCTCTAAAAATAAAGTTATTTTAAAAATATTCACATTAATATAGTTTTGCAAAGCGGTTAAACGACTAATTAAGGTTCCCATGTGTGCTTAAGGTTAGGACTGGGTGTTAAGGTTAGGATATGGTTGGGGTTAGTTTTCATTGGTCATTGGCCCTTGTGTGTACTGTGTGAAGGGTCGTTGCTAAGCTAATGCTAACGCGAAAAGATCACAACCAGATGCTTACGTCGAAAAGAATACATTTGCGCATGCCCGACGGTTTGGCGCATGCGCATAATTTTCTGGGGGGGTTAAAATAATACGGGGTAAAAATTGCATGTGACACCGGATTGGACCCTTTGGCCCCCGGCCGCATGTTTGACACCTGTGCTGTGGTTTACCCTTAGCTCCCACCACTGTGTGTTTCTGGACTTTTGTTTTGTTCCAGTGAAAACGCCACCTGAGCAGATTTCAGAGGTGCTGGTGAGTTTGGGATGGGGGGGGGTACAACAGGAGCAGGGTGGCCGAGGGGGGCTGCATGGCCGGCTGCAGTCGGATTGTTCAGCGGCTGAATAAATGAATGAAAGGCGGTGCGGCCGTAACCCGATCCGCGCGGGTCAGCCTCATTGTGCCGGCGGCTCGCGCTCTGATTGTCTCTGGAACGGGACAGAAAACACTCCAGGGACCGCGCGAGCCCTGCATTATTCAGCGCGCGTGCCTAGAAAAGAGAGAGAGAGAGAGAAAGGGGGAAGAGGAGGAGGAGGGGGGAGGAAGAGCAGCAGCAGCAGGAAGAAGGGGAGGAGGAGGAGGAGGAGTAGGAGGGAGCCGCCGGTTGGAAAAGCTGGCGCGTAAAAGCAGCTCAATGTCATCCAGTTCGGTCGCCGCCGCCGTTGAACCCGCTCCGGTTCCGCCGCTCCGCCTCTCCGCTCGGTTCATCTAACGTCCCACCGAGACCGGCCGAGGGGGAGGAGGCCCGGGTGTCCACCCCGGCACTGTGTCCTTACCGAGGTGAACATTAGAGAAGAAGAAGAGGAGCACAGAAAGAGAGAAAGAAAGAGAAGAAGAAGAAGTAGCAGCTAGCAAGACTCCACCGTGAAAAACTAATCTGGTTATTATCCGGTAGTCGGTCCTAAGGAGCTCCAGAGGATCAGCGCTGAGCTACGCATCTCCTCCCAAACAGGTAGATTAACAAAGCAAAAGTCGAGCAAAAGACTTCCAGGCTTTGTGTGTTTGGAGCTAAAATGCAGAACATGTGAGGGGAAAACGGGTTTTTAGTGAAAGTGTTGCTGGTGTTGCAGCTGTTTGCTGTAGTGTCTGTATGTGTGGGCTGGTGAACAGAAACACAGCCTGTAATTACACTGATTGGCTTTAAAGTGGTGTAGGACACAGGATACTGCACCTCCTCCTCCTCCTCCTCCTCTTCCTCAGAGACAGGGACAACCAAAAGAGGTCAGTGGACCAGACTGATGCCTGCTGCAGTAGTCTCTCTCCTTGTTCTCCTCTGCAATATTCTAACCTAGATATAGAAATGACCTTAACCTGGTTTTATCACACTCACACTGAATGACTTGGCAGAGATGGTGAAAAACTGCCATTGTGGTGATGTTAACTGGCATGTTCTCACTTAAAACATGTTTTACTCGGGTGTTCTTTGCTGTTTACTCACATTTTGTCCAAGTAAGAGTTGAATGATAAGCCGTATAATCAAGTGCTTATTTATGTGTACATCTGCAACTTCATATCTATAATTCTGGAGAACTAAAACCCTACGTAAAAGCTGTTTTTAATCCATTTTCAGGTTGCATAACCCCGCCCCTGTCAGTAGCACCAATACAAGGGACAGTGTTGAATTTTTGCCACATAGGCCAACAGTAAAATGATGAAAAGTAAAGCAGTAAAAACTCTGCTGTTGTGTCATAGATGATCAAACCAAATAAGGAAGTGTTAAGAGCCACCTGAAGCCAGACCCCATGGTCCTGCCTCATATTTAACTTGTGGTTTCAATCTTTCCACTTGTTGTGAAGAAACAGTTGCCAAGCAACTTGCGAGTCGTTGATAGCAGACTTTGGAAATGTTTATGTTCAACAATGGATGGACACTGCCATGCTTGATATAATTGGCTGCAAGGTTATTTTTGTTCTCCTTTTGCTGGATAATAGCATCAAAGACATTTCTCAGAGACAGCATGTGCATGAAAGAAAATGATTCTTATATTTTGTGTAGCTCTGTTTTGCAGCTATTTGTTTTGACCACCACCGATCGATATGAAGAAAGTCTGTGGATAAAACAGTCTGTTTTGTTCTGCTGTGGTCAGAATAACAGGAACTCTAGGAGCTGTTTAAAGAAGCTGATGTTTGCCTGTGTTCAATTAATCAATTTGACTTTCTCGGCATTTTTACTGAAGACAGCTTCGCAGTACCGTATATCTCCCATTTCTTGCTGTATCTATGTAAAATGATGCCTTTCATTCATAGTAAATCTTGGCTTTTTATTTATTTTAGATTTTTACCTAAACCTCTGGAAAAGGTACCAATTTCCAGACTAAAATTTTGGAAATTTGATTACATTAGTGATTTGACCACACATTTGATCATAGAGGAAGACTGATAGAGAGACAGATTAATACAGATACAGATTAACTTTACTAATCCAAGAGGGAAATATGTAATTGGATGGTCACAAGCCATAAAACAGTACAATCTGCTTGGATTTTTGCATCAGGAATTAACATCTAGCACCCAACAGCAACGCAAAAGACTGATGTAGAGCATTATATGACAATATCTTTATTTATATAGCACAATTAAAATAACCGTTTAGGAAGTGCGTTGAGAGCCAAAGCAAAACCAGGACATTCAGAAGGTCATGTAAGAATTAAAAGCACAAACAAAAAGTCCAAACAATACAAAACAGAGATAAGAAGAGGACAAAAGGTGCACAGCAGATGACTTAGAACAAGAGAAGACAGATGTGAGAAAATCAAAATAACAGATAAATAAGAGAATGAAGACTAATAAAAGACCCCACATAAATAAAAGCAAGAAAACAAAAAGGAATTAAACAATAGAAGATGGCATCACACAAGACAACTAAAGACCAAGAAATCATAGGATAAATGGATAATAAAAATGACAGGTGCACATTTAGAGGTTAGCCTGAAAGGGTTCATACTGATCTAACTCCACTGTTCTGAGTCTGTGGTTCCTGTCTTTGTGTATTTGGACCCTAATAGTTCCTCCAGTTTGAATGGGAACCCTC
>JAPQRP010000005.1:55897364-55913831 GCA_037367295.1 Apogon hyalosoma
TGAATATACACACACACACGTTAAAACACTCTATTAAGACATAATTAGAACTGCAGTTTGTACAATATATAGTAGACAATATAAACAAATAAATATACATAAATAAGTGTGTAAAAATATTATTGTCTTCAAAATTATGTGGTTATAATGAGGAAACATTACTGAATCTCAGGCTACAATGGGGGTAAATGGGTAAATGTACAAAACCACAAATATTTTACACTTTGTCTTCCTGTGCCATTACCATTAACAATGAAGCTAAGATAATGATTGCACTGTTTCAAAAGTGGTATTTATGTATACAGTAAAACCTCTAAAACTGAGGGGGAAAAGGAAACTGAGCCTGAAAACAGGTTAATTTGGGATGACAGCTTTGCAGAGATTATTGAGGTTAGTCGCCTGTTTTTAGCATCATAAACACATACATGTGGCTTTGATCAATGTGTCATTTCATGCTGACTTCGTATTGGTTGTTAAGTAGATGTAGGTCAAAGCAGGAGTCACACTGTGAGAGGGTCAAACTACATTTCTGATACTGTCAGAACTTTGTCCCACACTGTCTGTGGTCATTCATCCATGTTCAGCCAATCTCTATCGCTGTGGGATGTAGGACCACTGTTTTCTATCTTAACAGTTTTTGTAGGGCAGCGTTTGTTGAATGAAAAAAGGCACATTGTTGCCTGTTATACTAATAAATAAATTAACATTACTAACATAGATATTCCTCTGCTCAGCAATGCTTGTTAACTGACTAGTGCTGCAACAACGGATCTATTAAATCAATTCTTAAAAGAGTCACCAATGAATTTGTCAGTCGATTCGTTGGGTCTTGAGTATGTTAGTATTGAGGCATGTGCCCGCTGTGTCATGTAACAGGGAAACACAGAGCAGCATGGCTGAGGCTTCAGATGCCGGGCCAGATTTTTAAGGCTAGGTTTACATTATGCTCCCGTTGGCCACGGCAGCCCCGTTTGGCCCAAACATAGTTCCCCATTTATGTAACAAAACTTGATTATGGAGGAAAAAATGTCCAAAATCCCACAGCGCACTATGCTTCGGGCAAACGGGGCTGCTGTGGCCACTGGGAATGAGTCTTTTGTGTTTATCCGATGAATCGATTAGTTATTAAAATAATCTACAGGTTAAGTGATTATTAAAATTATCGTTAGTCGCAGCCTTACATACATAAAGAAACATCAACTGAACTAATATTAATATCTAACGTGACTTGGTAGTTAAATGATATTAGGCTGTGTGTGTATCATCAAGTCACATTTTTAAAGTTCGGATCGTTTTTTTTTTTTTTTTTTTTTTAATATGTATATATCATGTATTTCAGCATTATTATTCTTCCTGTATGTGTGAGTATGAGATAAGTTAATCAGCATATACGTTCGTTAGTCCTCCAACGTGTTTAGATAAAAATGAATAGACTAACAGTCAAAGTGATAGTGTGCTAATGGGTCCAAACAATGTGAAAAAATTTAAATAACTCATAATTTCCCTAAATTACACTTTAATGGAAAATAAGTAAGTGCATAAGCTCTGTGAAAACCCCAGATAATGGGCTAAGGTGATTTTCAGTGAAGCTGATGATATTTGGGTACTGGACTGTATAATTTCAGTCTTCATACAAAGTTTGGTGCCATCCAACAGTTGATGTCATTGAGGATTAAAACAAGAGTCAGCAGGTCTCAGGTATACAGTCTATGGCAAGATGAAAATGAAGGGTGAAACCCAAAGAAAAACAAATCCTTCTGTCTGAACTCTTCCTAAGCTAAAATCGTGCTATTATTGTGTTGTTTATAAATCAATCTGCAAACTGTTCTTTGTTTTAATCAGTGACTGAAAACACAGAATTTATACAGTATTACTGTGAAAAATTGTGATTTTCTATAAGTAAATGCTCTAAATGTCATTATTTTTGTTTGGACTTTTGGAAAAATGCTGTGAAAAAAGACAAATGTTCATTTTACACAGATATATACATATTTAAACTAATTATCTATATGGTTTTTCTTGATGATTCTTTGTTTTAATCAATGACTGAAAACACATAATTTATATTTCTGTGAAAAATTGTGATTTTCTGTCTTTCAAAGGTCTTATTATTGATAACAGAACACATTCACTATACAGGAAGGTGATTTTTTTCTGAACAGTATCTACCCAAACATGAACAGATACAAAGAACCACTGAAAAAAAGTTATGAAAATAGGGAATGAAAATTATAACAAATATTAACAACCATGTATAAATTAACAACTAAAAAAAAAACCCTAAGACAATAGAAAAAATAGAAAGGGAAAACAAAATAGCCTAAATAATGAAAAATAAGAGATTATTGTTGTGGGTTTCTCATAAAATACCAAGAAGGGCTGCCATATTTTGTAAAAATAAATAACTAAATTGTGATTTTCTATAAGTAAATGCTCTAAATATCATTATTTTTGTTTGGACTTTTGGAAAAATGCTGTGAAAAAAGACAAATGTTCATTTTACACAAACATACATATTTAAACTAATTATCTGTATGAAAAAGCTGTTTTTGAAGAAAGATCTGTGGAGCTTTTACTTAATACAGTGACTTAAATGAGTTCTCATATGAAAGCATTGCACAAAAACCCCATAGTGATGAGACTCTGGTCAGATTATATTGAAATATACGGCAGCGCTGGGTTGTGATAGACTGAAGTATTTTTTATTGCTTTCACTCTGTCTACGCTTTAGTTATTCTGCTGAAATCGGTGGTTTGTTTGTCACCGTTTGAAATTGCTAGCTGGTTCTGGAAATGACGATGCAGAGCAAACTGCCAATTCAGACGGTGTGTTTGCCAATACCTCTGCTCGGCCCGGGGACAGAAAAATCACAGCCAGCTGTCTAATTGGATTAGATAGTCGGTGATGGGAGGTACCTGTCACAGACTGAGCGTCCCATTGTGACAGTCAGTGGTGGTTAGGTTAACTCAAGGTTTTCTGTGTGATTGTGCAGCATGTGATGTCTGGTGGAAGTCCTTTTTCCGTCCCCGCCCTCCCTCTGCACCATGGAGATGAGTGTGAGAACACTGACAGGGACAACAAAGTTATCAATGATGTCTCCTTCCTCCAAACCTCTCCCTCTTCCCAGAAAGCACACACAGACACGCAAACACACACCGGCATCGTCAGAGGTTGCATAACAGCTGTGTTGACGATGATGCTAAAGCTCGAAGAGGTGGAAATGAGGTACTGATGGAGACGGAGACCAGCGTGATGATAAGAGACTGTAGGTGCAAGGACAGATAATGGAGAGGTGCAGGTGTGTGTCTGCTGTGGGTGACAGAGGGGAGTCGCAGTGGCCAATGTAAAGCCACTGAGGAAATAGTGAGGGAGGGAGGTGGACGTTATAGTAGGAAGTCTGTTCAGCCTCACACAGCTCCAAGTGTTGTTGACATTAACTGGCCCGTGGCCTTTTGATGCCTGATCTGTTGATGGTCCTCCACTGGCTGTCTTCCAGGAACCAAGCGATACTCCACCTTCTGTTATTGGATAAGTCCCAAACATTACAGTTAAATGTCCACTACGAATGTCACTGACGCACATTCAGTAAATTCAGAGTTTTATGGCTGTGCAATATGACTAAATCCGTTGCTCTTACCTTAATGATTTATAGCATTAGTGTTGCTAGCAACGATCACAAAGCTAGTGAGTTTATTTCAGTGCACTTACTGCAATACTTGAGTGTCTGTCTGTACAGAAGTGTTTGGTAGTAGTTCACATTAGCTTAAAGGCTTTGTATAACGGGTTGTTTTGCTGCTGAAGAAATAATGCTGAAGAAATATCCTACCGTAGGTTTATTAGCTGTGAGTCTGGCTTCTGAAACATGCAGTAAATCTCATTTACACAGATTATTAAGTTATACTAGTGTGGAAGTGTTTTGGATTCATAATAAAACTCTAGTGCAGTGTTTCTCAACGGGGGCGGCACTGTCCCCCAGGGGGAGTTGGGACACCATCGGGGGAGGGGTTTGGAACGAGAAAGCTAAGAAGGGGGCGCTGAGACTGAATCGGGGGCGTTAGTCTGTATAAGTATTAATATCAAGCTGCATGTTATGCCAATGGCGAATCACCATGGTCGAGAAACACTGTTCTATTTCACTGTCAAGGTATTTAAGAAACACTGCATTTGTACGTGCTATAAAATGTAGACCTGTGTTTACTTAATGTAGATAATGTCAATATTGCAGTATTGTTGGTCCGAGTGTTTAGTCAGATACAACAAGAGGCCATTATGCACACATTAAGCCTCCAAAAACCAGAGAACTAGAGGAAACCTTAGAATTTGGTTGTAACTCACTAACATTTTATGGAAAAGTTGCGGCTCGAATCATAGATCATAATACATTCATTTATCCTCACTAGGGTCACGGGGGTCGCCGGAGCCTATTCTAGCTACTTATGGGCAAAGGCAGGGGACACCCTGGACATGTCGCCAGTTTATCGCCGGTCTGACATTCAGAGACAAACAGTCACTCTCACATTCACACCTATGGTGGTTTAGATTACCCGATTAACCTATCAGTGCATTGAACCCAGGAATCCAGAACCCAGGACCTTCTTGCTGTGAGGCACGAGTGCTGTCCACTGCACCACAGTGTTGCCCGGGTCATAAGTCTACCTCAAAATATCATCAGCCACCCAGCTCTCCTCTTTTTCTGTTTAAACTGTATGAATGAGTACAACACTAAAATAAGACTCACAGTATCAACATATGTGTACATATATATGTGTGTGTATATATATATATATATATATATTAATTGGCCTATATACCAAAGAAAACACTGCCTGCATCTGTGCCGTGTGGAAGTAAAGAGTAAAAGAGTAGAGCATAACATGAAATGATAGACACACTCTATATTATCCCATCACTGAGTTCACAGATGTAATGAACTGTCAGCTGACAATGAATGGATGAAATGAATAGAAAAGGAAACATGTGGCTTAAGTGTTTGTCATTACAGAGCATGTGAGCAGCCCTCAGGGCAGCTATTACACTCTGCCTTGAAAATGATTTTCCCAGCATTAAACAAACCTTCTTCATGTTTGTGCATGTCTGAAGTAGGAATTTTAAGCAGTTCATTGCAGTGCGAATGACACTTTGTGGCTATTTCTGTTTGACTCATGGGATTGGATGACAGATGAGGCATACAGTAGTGGCTGTCTGTGTGTGTTTTACTGCTCTGTGACTCAGCTTCGGCTTTGATGATGCACTGAAAAGTTAATGTTTTGACAACTTTAAGAAGAGGGATTTAAAATAATTAAGACACTTTCCTTAAGTACGTGAAAGCATTGGCCATTATTGAAAGCTCTCACACATTTTAGAATGGAAACAGTAGCAGTAATTTCACAGTAATTGCTTTTACCTGTTCCTTAGGTGGATGAGCTATGATGGAGCCCTGTATGAGGTTAAAAATTTCTGCAGCTCTTACTACATGAAGGTGAAGACTTCATTTTCAATATTGGCAAATAAATAACAATCATTATCATCATTCACACAGGACTAGTAAAAGCTGTGGGCCTCTGGTTATTTGGACATTAATCCCCCAAATCTGTATTTCATTTGTTTCATGTAGCCTATTCAGACAGGATCAGTCTGTTTTTATTAACCTACAGTCGTGGAAAAAATTCTTCTCCCACCCCTTGTTTAGTTCAGTTTGTTGTTCATTTTAATGCCTGGTCCAACTACAGGTCCATTTGTTTGGACAAATATAATGATACCAACAAAAATAGCTCATAGTAGTTTCATTTCAGAGCTGATATCTATCCATTTAACATGTTTTCTTGTTAATAACCAAAATCACTTCAGTTCTTCCATCAATATCTATGTCATTGTACTGACAAAAACAGTGCTTCTCTTGTTCATTCCATGTTTTTTTTTTTTTTTGTCTGTCTTAGTCACATGATCCACACAGGAATTTTTACTTGATTGCATAACCATTGTTTTTGATGACTTTGGATGGTCTAATAATTTTTTCTGTGACTGTAATTTCATGACACTGTTCCCTGGTTTACTTACTGATAACTGTTGAAAGTTTTCTCACTTTTTGTTACATTTGTCACAGACTTCCACTCTTCCACTGACTACATAATAGCACAATGTAACCAGGGAGGTCAGTATTATGTTGAGAATACCACTTTGAAAATAACAATGAAAAAAGAGGCATTTTCATCACATTCCATCTGAGAAAAGTTTTTTGTCCAGTGTTTTGATATTTGTGTTCCAGAGAGGAAGAGAACTGGAGGGATGCAGGAAACATAACAATACGACTGAACCGTGTGATGGCCACCATTACACAACCTCCACCACCCACTATTGTCCACTACATCCACCAACTATTGTTGTACTGTGCAACAGAAGTCATTCATTAAAGATAAAGCAAAGCACAAACCACCTGCTAACACAAACACTGTTTACAGCAAACATACTCATAGTGACAATGGAAATGCCAAGTGGAAACACAGAGAACAGATGATAATTAGGAAAAGCAGCTTTTCTATGTTTTAAAAGCGTGAACAGTGGATTATACCTTCCTGATAGGAGAATGAAACTCTGAATTCTCCTCATTTTCTCAAAAGAATTTACAAAAAAAAGATGTCATTATAATGTAAAGTTTTGCATGACCTGTGGTCTGTGTCTGCTAACTGATGTAGTTTGGTGGTGAAAGCTGCAGATCGTCACATCTTTAACCCATAACGACCCAAACAGCCTCTGGTGACCCAAACCATCTACTGATCTAAAACATTTAATACCTGTTGATCCTCTAATTCTATCAATACATGTAAATAATTGGTGTAAAATACAGTTCTTCATCTTTTCATGGTCATCAGATATGACCCATTTAGATGTTCAGAGGCTCCGTAGTTACCATGGAAACACCGTCATCTTCCGCAACATTGATTCACCAGTAAAACCCATGGAGTTGGATCAATGATAGTGGATGGACACACTGGGTTTACGTTCAGTCAATTGATATCTTTGCTGAAAAACTCACTTTTTCTTCATTTTTGATATAATAACCCTCAACTTTAATCGGAGTTTTTATGAAAATTTTCATGATCAGTAAATTAAGTATATGAAAATACCTGATTTTCACTGAAAAAAAGGCCAAATACAGATGATATTGTTATAATGAATGGTGATAAATCTTTTAAGAAAGGTTAAACAGAGAGAAAAAAATATTTGCAAACTACCACAAAAATAGCTCCGGGTCTTTATGGGTTAAATAGGAATGTCAGAGTGCCCTATGGGATTAAGGTGCTAGAGAACGTGTGAGGGGCCTTGGGGGGGTGTTGTCTGCATGGCTGCTGTCATTACTTATCCTTGTGATAGAGCTGTTGAGCCGCGGACGCTTAAAGTGAGGACATTTTTAGGAGGTGAGGTCATTTTGACCCACAAGACCTCTTCATCAAGAGTCTGTTGTTTGGCTTTGACCCTATTGTGCATTTGAGCTTTAGCTTAGAATTAGCTTTAGGGTTGAAGCTCCACTTTCAGAACTGGTCAGACACATTTTCATGCAGCATTTCTTCTTTCAAATATTAAATGATTATCAAAAATCATAATTAGAGTTTTCAGAGTAAAGAGCTCTGACATTGTGCCAAAGATTCCACTGTACTGGGTTTTAGAGATGCAGTATGAACTGATGCTATTCACATTCAGTTTGGCGGATTTATGGGACCACTAGAGGGAGTAGTGAGTCACTCTGCTGGTCTTCTATGGTGAGGAAAACTAATGCCACAAAACCTTTAACCAAAGTGTCAGACAGTGACCAGATGGGATGAGAGCTGTGTAGAAACAGCTCTGAGTCAAAGAAAGTGATGAAGGAAGTGATGAAAGCTAGGAGCACAGTTGTGGTTTTCTCCACTGGTCACAGCTCTAAATGAAAAGAATGGCGTCTGATGCTGAAATGGAAGCGTTTCCTCTACACTGGTGAATTAGTTTATGATGTTAATGAAGGTATAAAGTCATTGTGTGATGTTATTATCTTTGCTTATTTAGCTGTTGTTGATCCATGCTTCAGATGATTTCAAACAGATCTTCTGCTGTTTTCTCTTTCTAAAATAGGCTTACACTTAGTTTTTGACCTGTACATCACTGCAGAGATACTGTGAGAAATGACTCATACCTAACAGAGCAGAGGCCACGGTCCATAATATTTCTATCCACTTTTAGTTCCTGCTGCTTCAGAATGTCAGGCAGGTAGAGACAATCACATTCTCTAAAACTATAGACTGCAGCTCTTACTTTTTTTTCCCTACTATCAAAAAAAAAAAAAAAATTGATAACTGTGTATTATTGTTGTAATGATTGCATTTACCCTTTCCTTCTGCGCATTGGTGGGAGATTCTTAGAAACCACATTCTGAACTAGAAGTAGATAAGGAAGCTGGAGGAAAAGCAGGAAACATAGAAACAGTAAATCACAACAATTTATCAGGCCTTTGGTATGTACTGAGCATTGCAGATTGATGCTGTGTGGCAGGATCTGAGGGTGGGGTGTCTCTTAGAGGTTAGTGAAAGGTTAGAACAAGGATTCTGAACTGAGGTCAAGATGTTTAGAGGGGGAGAGTTTTTGTACAAGTGTTAGACCTTAACAAATATGGGACTGATAACCTTTATGTTATTTGTGATTTTTTTTTTTTTTTTAAGTTGTGTACTTGAGGAATTTACTGGGAGTGAGGCAGTTCAAGAGTATGTGCACATGTGATATACACAGACATCCCTGGAATGAATTAGATTTAAATATAATCAGTGATCCTGTCTCTCTGGTTGGGATTTTTCATGCAAATACACTCATATTTCCACCTTTTAATTAAACTTAATCCTGTCCTTTTTCTTGAAATTTCTGAGAATTCATGACAATCACAGATGATATTTTTAAAAAGCACATTCAGACTGATGGGAAATACTGTGAATGTCTGGTTCTAGACAATGTTGCTGTTGCAGGCTGTTTTCTTCCTGCATGAAGCCTCCTTCCTCAGTCTAAATACTGCAGGCTAATGAGCTAGTTTCTGGAAATAGACAGGTGATTACACACAATGGTTTGTCTCAGTGTGAGGTAGAACACAGTTGGTTATCTGTGGACTAATGCTATAAGGTAATGCTACATGCAGTACTCTAATGGCTTGGTATGACCTATAATATTTGGCAATGGCTACTGCCACAGTACTGTGGCACAAAATATGGCATTGTCTCTTGCCACGGAACCAATCAAATGTTAGCATTTGTACTGTTACAATAAGGAGTAAGGACATTTTGTTTCCCCAGAACCAATCATTGATACTGTTCCATGAACTCACTGAACTCATCCTCTTGTTGCCACAGTACTGTGGTCATATATGGCGTATATGCCCCCGTACACACCACAACCAAATTGTGTTAACCCGCAACATTTTAATATTGTTTTGGCCTTTCGTCCACGTGACAATGGCGTTATTGGTGTATTAAAACTATATTTTTGGAGAACGGGTCCCAGAGCAGAAAAATCTCCCAACGCAGCTCTCGTGTTGCCATATGGATAGGCAAAAAACCACAACCGGTAACAACAACAACAACAGTGGCAGATTAGAGTTGTGTTTGTGCTGCAGGCGCTGCTAAGTTTGTTAGCACTACTACAACAAAACCTGCCATCTTCTTGTGTTTATGCTTGTATTCAGTACACTGAAGAAGGACCTCATGCACATGCTCAGTGCATTCTTCTGTGATTTTAGTGTATCCTGCCATAGGCTCTGTCTGTGTTTGTGTACAGCACCACATACAGGTGTGGCATACATATTACATCGTTTAAACCTAGTTTTCCCGTTTCCACCTGGACGCAGATATTTCTTGAAATGATACTTGTATGGACGCAAAACTTTTAGAATCTACAAAAGATCCGGTAACTGGTCCCCTAGCCTTTTCCTGATAGGCCCATGGCATGTGTGATGCTTCTGTCCACAGTACTGTGTCAGCAGGGTGACAGGTTACCAGTCCACCCAGGATAGGACGAGGGCACTGATTGGCTCTGTGGTAACAGACAAATGAGAAAGGAAGTCCCACAGTACTGTGGCAATAGCCACTTGGGTAATATTTCATGTGCAGCTCAGTCTGCGCTGGCTTTGGTGCATGCAGCATCAAAAGATTTGGACAGGGAGCTTCTCCTAGAAACTGTTAAATGTCAAAGAAAGGGGTTCTGGCTGTGGATAATAAGGCTGGTTATAAAGTAGTGTTGTCAGCCATTTTTATTAAGTGAGTTTGGAACTTTGAAGAGACTTTTTTTCATGAATACACCCAAATATTTATAGCTTTTCTTGGACACTGAGCTACATTTGATGAATGATGACTTCTACTTACCAACATCATGTGATAGCAAATCAGCCAATCAGCTTTCTTGTCTGTTTCAATTGTTGCGTCACAGTATAAACATAGATATATGCTGTTCCTACAGCGTGCTTCAGTATGTAATCTTTCTCTGCTCTTTGACTCAGTGAGTGCATTTTAGGACATACTACCTTTGAAGTGCTCATAAGGTAAGGCTGGTCCACCATGTTTTAGAAAAACCAACACACAAGAAAGACACAACTCAGTCACACTGGATTTAAAACGGTGTCCCTGTCCACCTTTTTATGTGATGACTATGACTTGTTGCGTGGATAAAATCAGAATATCATGAACTATTGTACACAGCTTCTTTGACCCATCGTCTACATTTTGTTTATCCCTTTAACCATTTTTCCTGTGTGTGTGGTCTGTGCACTCAGAGCCTTGTGGGACAAAATACTCAAATGGGCTGATTCATGCTGGGAAAGGATTAGAATTATATGCTCGGTGGCTTTTTTGTAACACACATACGCTGCTTAACACACAAAAAATACACACAAGTAAGAACCTCAGAGCTCAGTCATCCATAGAGTATGTTCCCTCCTCCTCAAGTGAAGATTTGTTCCTTTATGCTTGTCCTTAGCTGAATTCCTGCTCAATCATGCTGTTATTTCTTCTATGGTTATCAGAATTCTTTTGTCTGAGTCTGTCACACCCAAAAGTTGTCTGTTAAATAGAAAATATAACTTTAATTTCATTTTTGGGAATTAACAGGGATATTTGAGATACTAATTGTGGATTCTCTGTTTCAGTGGTTGTAGTAGGGCCATAGACCACTAGGGCAATAGACCAGTCAATACTGCAACATTTTGCAATGCATTTTAATAAAACAAATGCAACGTATAGCCACTTCGTGGTTTTTTTTTTACTCTCACATGAACTGTGAATGCAGCTCAGGATGTAATTAATCACACACTGTTGGTGTGTATAAGGTTATAACGGTCTGTAAAGTGACCGATAGCACATATTCTATTTTATTTGACAGTGTTACGGTCGTATTTTTCTATCTACTCGTGTTTAATTGGCTTTTTTGGTACTTATGCTAAATCATGTCACTGTCATTTAGCTGGATTAGTTATAATTATCGCTATATGTAGCTGTAACCTATGAAGATATCTTCTGGTAAAGATTATATACGCTGCAGCTGAGTGTGGCTTCTAAACAATTAGTCCTTGGTGTGTTTACAGGAATGACTTAAACCAATCAGGGAATCTCTTAAATGGTCACTTGTTGGAGGTAATTGTCAACTTGTTTGTAGGTTTTTTTTTTGTAGGTTTGTTTTGCAGGACTTGAAAAAAACTGAAGCACAGATTTTCATGATCCAACTATGAACCTGTTGCATTTTGGTGCAGATGAAAAGGGGTTGATAGTAACTTTTTTTTCTTAAATTGTGAGATTACACACTTAGCCTATGTATGAGCAAGAAAACGAGTTCACTGGGTTCATGCTGCTGAATTTCACATTTTCCATGTTTGTTTTCATGGCAGTTCACATTAACTCTGGGTGATGTGGCCAAAAATATTATGATGATAAAATGTAACTATCCTGTATGATAATTTATTTGCAGTTTAAGTTAGTTAAGTAATTGAGGGTTGAGTAAAAGTAGAAGAAACCAGATTCTGATTTTAGATTATTATTTGTGGTCAGAACAAGACAAACACTTTCCAAAAAAATGAACGTTTTATTTTTGTTCATGTAAAATGAAGTACATTAACAAAGCTTGGAAACATGAAGTGTTTCAGCTCACAATGTAATCATAAGAAATCCAAAAGAAAAATGTCTGTTGCAACAAATAAACATATCATGTAAAAGAATATAGTAAAAGTTTTTTTTTTTTTATCCAATTCTAGATTGTGTTTAATGCTTTTTAAAGTGAATCAATCAAACATGTTTTGTTTGCCTTTAAGGAAGTGTCTGTTGCAGAGGTTGCACTAGACATTTTTATTGTCTGTCATTTTGACGGACAGGGTCATAAAAGTTCCGTCATAACACATTACTATCTGTCATTTCAAATGACACTTTCTTAATGGTAATGAGACATATTTAGTAGTATGTAATGTTCAAAAACATCTCTATGATGCAGCAACTTTTGCTGCTGGCTGATAAACCAAGGTGATATCACGACTCACATAAATACACGCCACTTTTAAATGGCGTGTTATCTGTGTGCATTATAAGAGTGAATGTTCACGCCTTGTCAGATACCACGCACGGAGGGTTAGGGTTATTGGTCATGTGAACCGGAGATCTTGGCGTAAATTGACATGCCATCGAAAGGGTGCTGAAGAGCACATGAAAGGTAGAAAATGCATATGTATAGCATGCCAAATGTCATAAGAACTGGCGTATTACTTGTTTGTCCTTCATCCTCCACCGCATCAGTCCCTCTTTTTTCACCTTGTTTATCAGTGCCATCATATTTACTGGGCTTTTTAAAATAAGTAAGGAGACTCGACTGTTTTGACATTTTGCGCTAGCAAAGTAGCATCTAATTTAGGCTAAAGTCAGTTAAATAATGAGACAAGACTTAACAATAACTGATTAATATGCACACTGGCACCAACTGGACAGGGGGGGTACTGCAGGTGAACTAACGGTGAGTCATCTGAAAGAAGTAAGTGTTGTATTCAGCGGAGTTGTGAACGGTGGCGCTATACAGTTCTATACAGGTAGGATACTGTTATGGACTGTTTGATGCCTTGTTAATAGAGAGACAGACCAGTGATCCTGTGAGCAGGTTCTTTTCACAGTGTGTGTGATTATCCTCAGTATTTTAATCTGTCAAAATGACGGACGGCCTTCAGAATTTTCCATCATCTTTGAAAAAAATCTGTCATTGACGGAATATTTTCGTTAAATGTGACCTCTGGTCTGTTGCTGTAGGTTTTAGTCTTTGGACTGAGTTGTATTTCTTGTGTTGCATTCTGTGTGTGACATATAACAAAGTGGATTGATATGAGATACCAAGTTCTGTGTTCTACTGAATAAACAGCAAGACAGAGCTGTGGTGATAAAAACAAACTGTAAATAGACAAGATAACGAGGATCAAAGAGGACACTGTCATTTCCTTAGTCCTACGATAAGTGGACAGTCGGTAACGTGATACTGAGCAACTTATTGTACACTTGTCACATAATACACACAGTGCACCATTTTATTGAGGAGCCAGTCCAGCAAAGTACAGTTTGTTTTACTTTTGGGATATGACGTGCCATTAAAAACCCAGCCAGTGCCTGTCCTCAGCTCAGGACTGTTGAGTGTTAGAGCCAGACTGTTTTGTCCCACTTAATTCTGTGCTTGCACCAGGAGTGTTAATCTGGCCCTCTGTCCTGTGCCTGCAGAACTTGTGTACACAACTGTCACACTCTTCGACTGCAGACTCTCCTGCTTTAGAAGAGCTCTCCATCTGGGGCTTTGGATGTGGAGTGTAGCATTAGTATTCAGGCTGGAGAGTCTCACTTCAGCGCCTGTCGGGTCCTTTGTTGTTGTTTCTTGAGGGGTCTTAGGGGGATCTGAGTTGGTGTGTGAGTGGGGTCATGAGAGCCTTTGAAAGGGATACGAATAGTTGCCATGAGTCCAGACATGCAGCACATTCCTCTGTAACACTCAAAACTCAAAAGGCATCCTAACATGATTTCTGTCTGGTTGTTGTTTCAAGCGCTCTGGCAATTGGTAGGTGAAAAAACGACTTTATTATTCTTCTTTTCTGCTGCTTCTCTGTTTTTAACTCTTTCTATGGCTGTGTAAGTCCCTGCTGAACAGGGCATGTTGCTACTGTTTGCATGTGCAAAAAGTCGGGCAGTAATCTTCTGTTCTGCAATAACAAGGCAATATTTATTCAGTATTTATCAAAATATAAATGCACTAGGCTATTTTTATATAGGCTTGAGTTCATAGATATACATACTGTGTTCATGGGTCATACATACTGTTAATATTGTTCATAGATATTCATAGTAGAATGCACTGTTAATTTTGTAAAATCTTGCGTCTATTCATATTTTATGTCTGTTTTTATCCCGCACCCCAAAGGGAAGGCAAGGACTTTAGTTTTTGGTTCGGTTTGTTTGTCAACACTCTAGCAGCAAAAGTATTGGTTGAATTCATACCAAATGAGGTTTATAGATTACCAGTGACCCAGAATAGATCTGATTACATTTTGGGAAAAATAGGTCAAAGTTAAAATGTTTTATGAATTTTTAAAATCTTTTTTTTCCCCATTTACTTATAATGGCCAAAATTTCAGATGACTGTAGCAGCAAAACTATTGGTTGAATTCATACCAAATTAGGTTTATAGATTGCCAATGACCCAGAATAGATCTGATTACATTTTGGGAACGGTAGGTAAAAGTTCAAATTTTTAATGAATTTTTTACGTCTTTTTTTCTTTTCCCATTTACTTAAAATGGCCGAGATTTCACATGTCTATAAAAACATCAGTTTTGTTTCAATTTACTTCAAACTTGGTACAAATATAGAGGCAGTTGATATGCTGACATCAGCACACGCATAGACATGATGACATCAGCTGGATCGATGCCTAAATAAGCTACAGTATGTGCGAGGGGCGGGGTTTGTTGTGCCTGGAACCACTTATTTATTTTTTATTCTACTTTGCTCTATTCTTATCTTACTTTTGCAAAATGTGTATTCTATTTTCTTATCTCATTTTTAGTTTTTGTCATTTTATATTCATTGTATTCTTATTTTCTGAAGTATTGGTGTTTTATTAATATTGTTGCACTAAGTGGAATAGCACTCCACAATGACAGTAAAGGCTATTCTGTTCTATTCTATTCTATTCTATTCTATTCTGTTCTGTTCTGTTCTGTTCTGTTCTGTTCTGTTCTATTCTACTCTCATCCCAAATGCTTCAGTGGCTGGCGGTGGTCACTGATTGCCAAATAAGCAACACTGAAACAAAAAAAGCACATACTATTTAGAATTATTATACAGTTTGTTTATTTTGTACCATCTCTGTTTTTTGTTTTTTTGTTTTTTTTTATGCTGACCCCAGTGACCTTCCCAGCCTGTTGCTATCAGTCTGTAATTGTGTTGTGCATGTTTCTGTGCAGGTGTCCTCCACTTTTTGGTTTATTTCCTGTGTTGAGAGCCATTTCCGTAGATACAAGTCAGCGCAGCTTTTGGCTTTCCTGTTTAGGAGACCTGCTGGTTGTGATAGGCTTTTATCCAATCAGCTGCTTCCTTTACTTTGCATCATCACTTGATTTAATTTTCTTGACAGTGTTTACTTCCCAGACTTACAATTTATTATCACTTTCTTCCTGATCCAGCAGGATTTGAATATTTTTAGAATGATGGCAGAAGGTTAATGAAATTAGAGCGGACAGCGTGTGTGTTGAACAACAATTTAGATGTGAACTGACATGACTGAATTAGCCTGAGAAAGACTTTCTGCTTGGCTTCATTATAGATGATTGACACTTATCTCTTCAGCTTAGACCTCATTATGGACCACTTGCACTCTTTGGAAATAAAACCAAAGCATCAAGCCCTGTTACCATCTAACCATATTGGTAAAATACAACCTTCATAGAAAGTATTCATCTTGCCATTACGTCTCCTATCTCAGGTCATTGGCTTACAATATTTTCAACACATTTTCTGTCAATATCAACAGATGTTTTCAGGCTTTATTTCCACAGATATTCTCATACACAAACCTGAAATTTCAAAGTGGCAAAAGTGAGTGAGCTTTTTTCTTTTTAACTCATAAAGATCCAGTACTACTTTTGTGGCAGTTCCCAAATGAGTTCTTCTGTCTATTTAACCTTTCTTAAGTGATTTATCACCATTTATTAGAATATTGCCCTCTGTATTTTGCATTTTTCACTGTAAATCATGTATTTTCCTATGTTATCTTTCCTATATTTAACTTAAATGTTCATGAAAACTCAGTAAAGTCAAAGGTAATTCTGTCAAAACAGAGAAAACAGAAGAAAAAGTGACTTTTCCAGTAAAATCCATCGACTGAACATAAACCCAGTGTGTCCATCCACTGTCACTGATCCAACTCCATGGGTTTTACTGGGGAATCAATGTTGTA
>JAPQRP010000005.1:55945245-55961200 GCA_037367295.1 Apogon hyalosoma
TATAATAGTCAAATATCAGTGTATTTGAATAAATGTAGTTTATTTATAGAGTTTATAAAATGAACCAGAACAAGGCACTAAACTGTGTCACTGCACAAACATTCACACTCATAAAACTCCTACATTTTTTTTCACCAATTTTTTCTCATTTCAAAATACATTTTCCTGAAAATATAAGTAATTACCAACCCAAAAATATAAGTTTGGTCTAGATTATTGTAATTTCATTTGTTTGACCAGATGTTAACCTTCCCTTGACTTCACCCTGTAACCATTTTGTTCTTGCGCACCATGAACTAGTATTAACACTGAGGCCAATGAAAATACACCGGTTTTAACTGCAGTTCTTTTTCATTCATTCGTTCATTCATGTTTTTTTAGTCTTTTTCTAACTACTTTAGACTTTTCTGTCAGTCAATAAATGATTAATCCTGTCCTTGTTATTTAATATTCATTAGTTAATGCTCTCTTTTGTCACCTAGTTTGCTCACTCTTTCTTTACACGTTCCATAATCTTCTGTATAATTGTAGCCTCAGGTGTCAGGTCCGCCCACAGTGGTGACCTTTGACCCCGACCTAACCAGGAAGGATGACATCGTAGAGGAGCATGTTGACTTCACAGCTGCCAGGAAGCAGTTTCTCCAAGGAGGGGGGACCAAGAAGGACATAACTCCTCACCTCTACTCCGCCAAACCCTTCTCAAAGTCCAGGAGCAGCCACGGAAACAGTGACATTGTTGCCGAAACCGGAGAGAGTCACGTGACCTGGTCTGACGAAGGAATCGCAGGGGAATTCACATGTGCACGAGCTGTAATGACAATCCTACCTGAGGAGGAAGAAGGGAAGAGCCAGTTTCACGGAGGCTATCACCCAGAGGAGTCTGACTCGGGACTGGACGAATTATCTGTCCGTTCTCAGGACACTACTGTGTTTAGCTTGGATAACATTTCAGACAGTGGGGCTTCGCTGCCTCCTACCCCGCTGCCACTAACACCGGTGTCACCGCCCACTCCCCAGCCCACCACGCCTGTCAACGGGCAGACCGGTGGAAGTCCAACAGAAGACGAGCTAGAGTATCATGCAGGTGTTCTTGTTCAAAACGCCATTCAAAACGCCCTCGCGGCTCAGAACGGAGAAGACTGGCAGCCGTCTGACTTGAATTCCTCCCACCTGAGCACCCCGGTGTCTCCATCTGCTGCTTCTCAGCCTCT
This sequence comes from Apogon hyalosoma, assembly GCA_037367295.1. Taxonomy (NCBI): domain Eukaryota; kingdom Metazoa; phylum Chordata; class Actinopteri; order Kurtiformes; family Apogonidae; genus Apogon; species Apogon hyalosoma. The sequence continues at coordinate 55,946,457 of JAPQRP010000005.1, forward strand.
GTCAAGTAGCCCAGTGCCAGCTTCTTCCTCCCCTGTGTCTTCAGGTGATGCCTCCAGTCTGCAGTCACCAGTGTCCACCAGCCCTGCTCCATCTAATCCGTCCCCTCAGCCAGAAAGACACCCAGAGGTAAGAGTGGTTTATGAGGACAAGCCTGCAGAACAGCCCCAGCTGCAGGCGCCGTCTCCACCACCTCGTCAGTCCATCTCACCCCCACAAAGAACCAAAGAGGGAGGACCAAGGATCAAAATCCAGTCCTCTTATGCCAGAGCGCTCGCCGCCTCAGCTCCCGCTCCAGCTCCGGCCCCTACCCCAGTGGCTCCAGTTTCTAGGCCGACCCCAACCTATCGTCCTCCTTCACCTCCGAGCCCAGAAAGATCAGAGTTCAGCTACTTCAGTAAATATTCCGAGGCGGCTGAGCTGCGTAGCACAGCAGCAGTGGCAAAAGCCCCAGAGACGGAGGCGGCCAGTGGCCCGTTCCGCCTGCGCTCGAAGAAGCAGCGCACTCTGTCCATGATCGAGGAGGAGATCCGAGCGGCTCAGCAGAGAGAGGAGGAACTGAAGAAACAGAGGGAGAGCCAGCCGCTGGGGATCGTTCGCTCCGGGAATGTGTCAGGCAGCAGTCAGGGCCCGGTGAGGACCGGGGTGAGGAAGACCACCATATCCCCAGCAGATAAGATGAAGAGCAACAGCCTACCGACCAGACTCACACTGACAGCCAGGACAGCACCAGGTTAGTTAAAGCCGTAAAGCACTGACAGGGAACACTGGGATATATGCAGCACCTGAAGATACTTGATTTAGGAAACAAACCAAGTAATCACCAAAATAATCACATAGTTTTAGTATTATATTTATTGTAAATTTCATTTCATTTCATTTCGTTTATTTGGATCTCCATTAGCTTTGGTTTAGGCCATCGCTATTCTTCCTGGAGTTCACACCCAACACAATTGTCTTTACACTGCAGTACATTCATGACAAAAACACCCGTACACGAAACAAAAACAAACCATCACAAACAACAGCTAAAAACCATTAATCACAATTCCAAAACAAAAGCAACATACATGTAATACAGGACCTAGTTCAATTAACAGCATCTTCCAAAGAAGTAGATTTTTAGCGTACTTTATAAATGTCAGATATATTTTACAGCTATATATCAATCATCAATCTATCTAGTAAACTGACAGATAACTAGAGTCACACAGTGCGGCCCGTGGGCCAAAACCGGTGTCACGTACAATTTTTACCCCCGTATTATTTTTGTACTTCTGGTGTCTTCGCACATTGCGCTACGTGGGTACATTTGGTACAGCACATGCTGGTTTTACAGCCATATTATTTTTACCCCCATTAACTATGTAGGTTTGAACATCCAAATACAGTGAAATTTATTATTGTAGTTACTATAGTACTAGCAGTAGTAGTATTGTAGTAGCGATTACTATAGTTGCAGCTGTACACGAAATGGTTCTTGGCTTGGTTTCATATATTCCGTTTCTGGGCTTTGTCGAGTCCAGCGGGATACTGCCCAGTACTCAAGTACTCCATCGACATCTCCATTGGTTCCTTGTAGGCTGACATGTTCCACTCCAATGATGTAGAATTCGACTCCAAATCCATCTTATATCACGTATATTGGAATTTGTAAATAACAGTTACTGACTGTGTAACTGTCAGAGTAACACAGCATGCAAACTAATAATCATACATGCATTCACTTTGATTTGACAAAAACTATGTCAACCAGATAAATAAAGTTAACGCATGGTTGACTGTTATAGTGATCCCAGTAATATGGAAATCAGCTCGCCTAATTTTTGCTATTTTCTACAGAAACTCTGCACAGAGGTAAATTCAGTACAAGAGGTTTCACTACTGGATGTGTATTGAAAAGAATGTGTTTGGGCATGCCCAGTGGTTTGGAGCATGTGCATAGTTTTTAGAGGGTAAAAAAAAGTACGGGGTAAAAATTGTACGTGACACCGGCCTGCCAAAGGGTCCAATCCGGCCCCTAAGATACATTTGTGAAATACAGAAATTACAGTGATGATATTATCACTCATTTTAGTTCAGGGGTCACATTCAGCCCAATTCAATCTCAAGTGGGTCAGACTAGTAAAATACTATCATAATAACCTATAATGACAACTCTTAATTTTTCTCTTTGTTTTAGTGTAAAAAAAGTAACACTTCATGAAAAAGTTTATATTTACAAACTATCCTAACTTGAACAAATATGAACAGTGTGACGTGCCTTAAGAGAAGTAAATGCAATTTCAACAATATTCTGCCTGTTACTAAATGTTTTGTGCATTTTTAGATCCACTGTGATCTGTAAGTTGTAATGTACATGCGTAAATGATAAACTGAGACATACAATTATTAAAACTTATTCGTCTTAATAAATTTCAGTTTGTTCATAGTTATTCATGTTATTCAGATTTTTTAGAGGATAATTTGTAGATGTAAATATTTTCGTTAATTTCCTTTTTTCACTCTAAAACATTAAGAAAAGTGTAGAGTTGACTTTATTTACTGTAGATATTATTATGTTATTGTTTTACTGGTCTGGCCCACTTCAGATCATGTTGGGCTGTACGTGGCCCCTGAACTAAAACAGGTCTGACACCCCTGGTTTAGAACAGAATTCAGTTGTTCGGAAATGGGTCCACCGGCTGGAGCTTAGAGGCACACGGACCAGAAGGATAAATGTGTTCCAGATTCATTCCGTCAGCTGAACACCATGCTCAATAGAACTTATCTAAATGTGTTTTTTTTTTTTTTTTTATGGTTTGCAGGAAAGATTGAGAAGGTTCGACCCGCCCCTCCCGTCTCCCCCTCCCCCTCAGAAGGAGCTCTGTCTGACGCCGGCAGCGAGGACTCTGCAGGGTCACGACCCAAGAACTTCATGCAGACTCTCATGGAAGACTTTGAAACACACAAGGTGAAGAGGAGGGAGAAAATGGAGGACAACAGTGTAAGTAGTTTTGCACTTTTCCGCCTTTAACCCAGAAAGACCCAAACATCCACTACCGACCAAAACCATCTACTGATGTAAACTCTGTAATACCTGTTGATCCACTAATCCTATCAATTCATGTAAATAATTTGTGAAAAATGCAGTTCTTCATCTTTTCATGGTCATCAGATATGACCCATTTGGATGTTCAGAGACTCCGTAGTTACCGTGGAAACACCGTCATCTTCTCCAACACTGATTCACCAGTAAAACCCGTGGAGTTGGATCAGTGACAGTGGGTGGACACACTGGGTTTATGTTCAGTTAATGACAGATTTTACTGAAAAAGTCACTTTTTCTTCAGTTTTCTCTGTTTCTGACATAACTTTAATCTGATCTTTTATGAACATCTACATGATCACTGAATTAAATATAGGAAAATACATGATTTTCACTGGAAAAACGCAAAATACGGAGGATAGTATTATTTAAAAAAAATGATGATGATAAATCACTTAAGAAAGGTTAAATAGAAAGAAAAATTCATTTGGAAACTGTTACAAAAGTAGGACTGGGTCTTTATGGGTTAAGAAGAAAACACAACAACCATTTGAATCCCTAATTCATACAACAAATAAACTGAACGTGAATCGACACATTCACAAAACAAAGAAAAGAATCGATTTCCTTCTAAGTGAAAATGGTACAAAGGTAATCACAGATGATCCAGTGGTTCAGTGGGTAATGAATGCCTTCATACATGGCCTGTTGATATGAGCAGACACTGGGCGGCACCCAGGGGAAATTCCCAGCCTGAGCAGGAAATGAAATTGAAAGTAAGTCTGGGGATTTCTGCCCTGACTCCATCTTTCATCATTTTTTTGTACGTGAATAAAGCTTTAGATGCCACTCTCTTCCAACAGGATGACATTATTCAGGCTTCTCTTTTTATTTAGAAGTGCTGAACTGTGCCACTCATCCAATAAACATCTGAACCCATAAAGACCCAAACCTCCACCACCGACCAAAACCATCTACGGATATAGAATATTTAATAACGTCTGAGCCACTAATCCTGTCAATCCATGTCAATGATTGGTGTAAATGCAGTTCTTCATCTTTTCACGGTCGTCAGATATGACCAATTTGGACGTTCAGAGGCTCCGTAGTTACCGTGGAAACACCGTCATCTTCTACGACATTGATTCCCCAGTAAAACCCATGGAGTTGGATCAGTGACAGTGGATGGACACACTGGGTTTATGTTCAGTTAATGATAGATTTGCTGAAAAAGCCACTTTTTCTTGAGTTTTCTCTGTTTTTGATATAATAACCCTAAACTTTACTATGAGCTTTTATGAACATCTACATGATCACACTGGAAAAAATCTAACCCTGACCAAGTGTATTTGTCTCATTTCTAGTCCAAATATCACACTTAAAATAAGACAATCACCTAAAGAGGAACTTTTCAGTGAGATTTAACAACTTATTTTTAGACAATAGATCTGGAAAATCTGATTTCAAGAAATCTTACCAAAATAATTTTGACTTTTTCCATTGGCAGATTTTTTTTTTTTTTTGCTTAATTCAAGCAGAAATATCTTGTGTAATTTTTTTTTAACTTGTTTTTCGAGGGGCATTTTTTCCAGTGTAGTAAGTTAAATACAGGAAAATACATGATTTTCACTGAAAAAACGCAAAATAAGGAAGATAATATTGTGACGATATGGTGATAAATCACTTAAGAAATGTTAAAAATAAAGGAAATTTCATTTGGGAACTGACACAAAAGTAGCGCTGAGTCTTTATGGGTTAAAAGAATCAAATGTGCCACAAAAACCTACAGCGTACTTACATCAGGAGAAAAGAGTATTTTTAATTTCTACAATACAGAGCTATAACCTGTTTTTTTTTTTTTTGTTTGTTAAATCAAAAGCACTGTACACTTTAACCCTTTATCGGGCAAGTGACTATTTCTGGTCATTTCTACAACCATTAAATATGGGGCCAATCCTGTGCCTCAATGAGGTCAAGGAGCATGTTGGTTTTTATAAAATTATACAGTGATTCGGAGAGATTTTATAGACATTTTGAAACTGTAAATAGTGAATATGAGTGATTTTAGTCAGTTTATGACCTTAGAACAGTGGTTTTAGTGCATGTGTTTACATTTTAACTAGTGCTGCTCATTTGCTTTATGGCAAGAGGAGGGAGATGATGAGGTCCAAGAACATCCAAAGGGTGAAGTTTTGAATTTCAGAGTATTTCAAAGAGTGCCCTAGAAAGGGTTAAGTAAAACTGACAAACTGAGAAAGAAGAAGAAGAAGAAGAACAGGGAAACATTACATTTACATCCATTGACAAACATGAAGTGTAGGAGGAACACAGCATTTGCATTTAGTGTCTGTTTTATTGTCTTATTATCTGAGTGAATTCATTCTGAACAGATCATCGTTCCCCTCACTGCTGATGTTGCTGTTGTCATTGTTTTTTTATCCATGAAAACATCACGTGTGTTGATTATATGTACTGTTGCTTCCCTCCTGCCGGTCGGTCAGTATGCTCGTCTGTTGCTGGCCAACGAGGTAACCAATGAGGTACCTGCGAAACCCCAAACCTGTTCGACTGTGACCTGTGCTTTTACTGACAGACCTGGGTCAGACCAAACCACACGTCCTGAAAACCAATGCTGCACATGCCTGGATGTTTCACAAATTCAACTAAGACAGAAATGGGATTGTGTGACTTTTTGTAAAGTGAAGTTTTTGACATGGAATATCTGATCCCAGGTCTGCTTGTGGTGTTGGTGCTGCATGTGCTTGTCCATCGATCGATTTGGTGTGACCTTTGAACCCCGTCCCTTGTCTCTGAGCACAATAATAAGCTTTTTTAAATTGTATTCCAGATATAATACGTCTTGTATTAGTCACCTTGTAAATAACATAAATTGTATTCTTTTTTAAATATAGTCTACTTTCTTCACAACTGAAGGAAGAAAATTTGATATTGATGTTTATAAACTATATGGACAAAAATATTGGGACACATGTTTACGGCTGTAATGTGTCCTGTTCATGCTGATTTGACATATTAACACCAATATTAATAATAAACTAAATTTTGATTAAATTTAATGGGAGATTTTTCTTCCTACAGGGTTTCAGGGTCATTAAATAGATACTGTGAAAATTAAGGCCTTAAATGGCATTAAAAAGCATTAAATTTGATGTCCAGAGGCATTAAAAAATTAAATACACTTGATAGAAAGAGAAGCATTGTTATTCATGATTTATTTTGATCATATAAACATTTAATAATATTGACCAGAAGTATAGAGTGATGATTGACAGGTGGAACCCTTTAATTGTCTATTGTTTATGGTCAGTACACAAAGTCACAACACCGTATGGTTGGAATGCACCGTGCTGTGAGCGTGTTCGTGCTGTGGTGAAAGAGCGGAGGGAGTATTAGCAAATGTGGGAAAAATGAGAAAGTGCAAGTTTCAGCAGAAGTGATTGGAAGAGGAACTATTCAGAACCTGGTTAAAGCCTGTGGACAGTAAATGTATATATAAAACTATACATAAAACTGTATCTGCAGTTGGACATGGGCTTTAAATGTGTTCAAAGTGGCATTAAATTAGACTTACTGATACCTGTAGAAACCCTTTGAAGAAAGTAGATGGTTAGTTGTGGTAGAAAAATTATTATTTACAGTCAGAGCACAAAGAACATTTTAGAAATTTAGAGGTAGAGCATTTAAAATCATAATCATGGATTAAAAAAAAAAAAAAATCAATGTTGAAAGAAATGGAGTCCAAACCATCTCTGAGACATTTCGGAAGCAAAGATAACATTTTAATCCAAACTAATCAATGCAATGATATTTATCCCAATATAAACTATATTCTGAGGTTAGTCGTTATTGTTTTTATCTCAAATCAAATCAAATCAAATTTTATTTATATAGCGCCAAATCATAACAGAAGTTATCTCATGACACTTTACATATAGAGCCAGTCGGAACCAGACTCTAATCTAATCTCAGACCCCTGAAAGAAAAGAAACACCTGGATTCAACGTGTCCACATACTTTTGTCCATATAGTGTATTTCACCGTGGAAACCCATGACTTATATCATATAAAACATATGATAAATGATGATAAACAGCTTTTCTGACAGTCTAAGTCAGACACTGCAGGTCCTTTGTAGTCCACTTCACCTGCACCCTGTCCTCTTCAGTCCTGCTTGTGGATGTATGTGGTTGTGTGTGATTTTGTGAACTTTTGTGTCCGGTTTCTATGGGAAGGGGGAAAAAATTGTTTGGGATGTGAAATATTAAACAACTCCGGTGTTAAAGCAGGAAACATTTTGCTAAACACGGTGTCAGAGTTTCTGTCAGACACTAGTGGCTTTTCCATTGGGCATCTGCGCAAAACTTTACCGATATTTGTCGAAAAAACAGAAGTACGTAATGTGAGTTTTTCTGTTAAATCACAAATGCGACGATTTATTTATCATCGCAAGGTGACACGAGAAGTCATTCCATAAACATGGCAACGAGCGTAAATATGGTGTTGATTTACACATATATTCATTATTATTATATCTTACTCCTCTGTCTTGTACTAAATTAAAAAATGATGTGGTTTCCTGGTGTGTCCACACATACCGCCACATGTTTCTTTTATTTAAAACTCTTCTTCTTCACTTGTAACATCCATCAACATCCTTTTTTTTTTTTTTTCATTCATGTGACTCTAGTTGCAGAAAAATGTCTTTCCGTTTGCGCTACGCCTGAAAAACCACCTCTTGCCAGCGCAAAAGCTTTTAATTTGGCGAAATTGACATTTTTCCATTAGGTAAATTTTAACGCGCAAGTTATATTTGTGCAATTTGAGGGTCAATGGAAAAGCGACGAGTGTTGGTGCACTTGATGGATTTAGTTTGGACAGATAAGCTCGGTGCAGAGGTCGTGGAACACACACTGCATGCCATCACTACCTGTTTTGTGTGTGTGATTGTGTTGCAGTTGTAATCTTTACCCCAGGGAGAAGCATGGGTTTAATCATCAGCCACTTTTTGTCGAGTTGGCTGAATATGGCTGCTTCTAATCAGGTGTTTTTTTCATATCTGACAGGTTCTGGAAGCCACTCGCGTCACCAGGAGGAAGAGCAACATGGCACTGAAATGGGAGGCCGGTATCTACGCCAACGAGGACGGAGACGAAGAGGAGGAAGAAGAAGAAGAGGAGGAGGAGGAGGAGGAGGAGTAAATGTTCCTTTCCGGGACAGTTTTGGACCATGTTGAAGAGAAGGATGTGACGGAAAGAGGCAGGGAGAGGAAACAGTATTTATTCTACTTAAAGTATTCTGATGATCACCGGTGGAGATCCATCAAAGTTGTGACTTTTGGACGAGAAGGCTGGAAGTGTATGTGAAGTGGACGAGTATGTGAAAGACTTAACAGTTGAGATATTTAAAATGTTGAGCTGAGGACGGGGAGAGGAGTCGACGACGCAAAAGACACTTTGGAAGGTTATTTGGTGGTTTTAGAGCATTTTTTTCCCGAGGCTTTGAACGAGACAAGTTGGTGACGCTGAATGATTTAAATATTCATAGGATTTTTCACTTCTTACCTGTAATTTCTTTACTGAAATAGTGGCTGAGATAAAGATTTGACTCTGAAAGGTTGCCTGAAACTTGCCGAAGAGGGTTGTTTTTTTTTTTTTCTTTGGTGTTTTTAGTGTGCGTTTAATGACAACAGATGAAAGGTTTTCATTTACAAACTTCTGGTCGAAAACACCGTCCCGGTCGTATTTTGAATAGGATTCCGAATGTGTTTTTGCCTGTATTTTAGGGATGCTGTAGGAAGACCGTGGCGCTGCAGGTAAAGCAGACATACCACAAACTGGTTGAGTAGAAGCATTTCCTGAACTGACTCCTGAATACTGCAACTTTTTGCTTAGATTGTGGGATATGTGTGATATATTACCCTCTTCTGTCCTGTACTACAGTTCCAGTAGGCCGTAGAGAAAATAAACAACCTTAGGTAGAGTTTGTCTTATAATCACTAGTCTTCAGCAGCCTGTGGCGAAGTCTAGGGTTAGGGTCAGGGGTGTCAGACGGGGTTTAGTTCAGGGGCCACATCCTCCCAGTATGAGCTGAAGTGGGCCGGACCGGTAAAATAATAACATAATAATATATAAATAATGTCAACTCCAAAGTTTGATGTTTTAGAGCGAAAAAAGTAAAGTGACATTATGAAAATGTTTACATCTACAAACTAAAAACAACAAAAACACGAACAGCTATAACCAAGATATTTTTCACTTGTTCTATTGGCATATTTTTTTTGGCTTGAATTAAGCAAAAAAAAAACCCTTGAATTATGCAAAAAGAAAAAAAATCTGCCAGTGGAACAAGTAACGTTTATTTTTTGAAAAATTAAATTGTGAAAATTATCTTGGTAAGATTTCCCAGATCTATTGTCTAAAAATACATTCTTATATTTCACTGAAAAGTTCCTCTTTAGGTGATTCTGTCTTATTTTAACTGATGAGATATTTGGACTAGAAATGCCACAAATAGACTTGGTCAGATTTGGATTTTTGCAGTGTACACGTGCATTACAGCGGATCTACAAAGACACAAAACATTTAGTCACACAGAATATTGTTAAAACTACGTATACTTAAGACATTTCATGTTGTTTATATTTGTTCAAGTTTGCATTTTTTATGAAAGGATAGTTTATAAATGTAAACATTTTCATGTTACTTTTTTTACACTAAAACAAAGAGAATATTTGGTGTTTGTCATTATTTCTAGGTTATTATGACAGTGTTTAACAGGCCTGATCCACTTGAGATCAAATTGCTTTGAATGTGGAGCCTGAACTAAAATGATTAATATAGTCTGTGTCCTTTTTCATTCACAAATCCATCCTACGGGCCGGATCGGACTCTTAGATGGGCCGGTTTTGGCCCGCGGGCCGTACGTTTGGCACCCCTGGTCTAGGAGGCGAAGACGAGGCAGACGGGACCGAAAAGCTCCTGCTTTGTTTGTATCACTTACTGTAAGTTAATGAAAAGGGCTGGAGTCGGGAGTTTTATATTCCTTCCAAATCACTTATTTTACTTTTGCTGGCTGCGTTGCTTCGTTGACCTGTGCTTTCTGATGTAAGCAGTTGTTTCCTGTATTATACTGAGGTAGGACTGTGTATTTGATATATGAACATGTTGAGATTTCAACAAGGGGAGGGTTATCTACTTACTAGCTGAGGATAAAAGTATGAAAAAAAGCCTTTTATAAGAAGTTGTCATACCAAAACGAAATGTTTTTATTTAGAGAATCCGCCGGGCCTAAGCTCTTAGTCTATTTAAGACATACTATACTGAATGTGTGCATGACGTTACACTCCTTTTTGTATTTGTTCGAATGAAACAGACGAGCAGTGAAGAAGAAGGACATCCGACTGTTGTACAGACATTATAAGATGAGTTTTTCCAGTTTGGCTTGTGTCCGTGGATCTGTCGGTAATTGGATTTTCTTTTCAGAAACAAAAGAAAAACTAGTGGTTCATTGATTTTTGCTTCAGAATTCAAGAATTAAAATTGAATTTCAAAGTGTTTTTTTCTTTTTCAGTGTCAAAACAGATAAACCAAATTTGAAAAAAACAGATTGATTTTCCTTTTCTCTTTCTAATAACAAAAAAGAAAGTTACTACCTGACAGAGATGGAAAATTGGACCGAAAACAGCTTCTTTGTGACCTCGGCATTAACGCTCTTTCCTTGAAAATGACAACATCCGGTCTCAGAAAAAAAAAAAAAAAAAAACTGGTGGTTTTGGTCCATTTTTTCATTTCTTTCAGGTTATAACTTTCTTTTTTGTTACTAGAAAGAGAAAAAGAAAATCAATCCATTTTTTGAATTTGGTTTATCTGTTTTGACACTAAAAAGGAAAAAAGCCTGGAAATTCAATTTGAATTCTTCAATTTTAAAGCGAAAATCAATTAACCACTAGTTTTTCTTTTGTTTCTGAAAAGTAAATCCGATTACTAGCAGATACACGGACCGGCTTGTTTTTTTTTTTTTTTTTTTTACTGATTTTACCACGAGGTTGAATTCTTCTGGACAGCACAAGGAGAACGATGAGCTGGGTTAAGTCCACAGGAGTTTATGATTTATGTGTTAGTGTCCTAAAACTGTGGACAGTGCAGTCGGAGACAACATACGACATGAAGGCGTTGCAGCCTTACCTGGAGAGATGACAGTATTTTTGAACCACTTTAACAGGGGAAGCAAAAAAAAAAACAAAAAAAAAAACCACAAGAATCTTTTCGCTCTGTTCATTGAAGCCTTTGAGATTTCTTCAGCGTCAGGGGTTCGACGTGCGGTTCTAAGTGTCCTTGTTTCTGTTTCTGCTCAGAAGTTACACAGAGTTGAAAAGTCCTCGCGTCGTACTTTCAGCACGAGACTTTTCAGACTTTTGCACAAAATCGTAAGGATTGCAGGACGCCCGATAACCGATCGACACATCAGTTCCTTAAACTCCACCAGAATCCTCGTTGTTTTTATACACATTTAGTAATATATGAAATGTCAAAGTATTTAAAGGACCGTTTCTACGAGACCGGTGTGTTTTTGTCGAACCGTGGTACAGTGGGGTTATTTTAGAGTCTTTATTCGCCGCCGACAGCGAGACCGAGGCCTCTTTTTCTGTCAGACTTCAGGAACAGAATTCACCTAAACAGTATTAAAGCACTTGTTTTACTGTAACAGTGACTGATGACCGTCGATGTTGGACCTGACGAACAGTTTTTACAGGAAGTAGAACTGATAAAGATTAGTTTAACCCGTAAAGACCCAAACACCCACTGGTGTCCAAAACATCTACTGACGTCAACCGTCTAATACCTGCTGATAAAATGCAGTTCTTCATCTTTTCGTGGTCGTCAGATATGACCCATTTGGACGTTCAGAGGCTCCGTAGTTACCGTGGAAACACCGTCATCTTCTACGACATTGAAACCCCCAGTCAAACCCATGGAGTTGGATCAGTGACAGTGGATGGAAACACTGGGTTTATGTTCAGTTCAGGACAGATTTGCTGAAAAAGTCACTAATTGCTTTTCCATTGAACCTCAAATCGTGCGAATATAACTTGCACATAAAAATTTGCCTAATGGAAAAATTTTGCCAAAACCCGTTTTTTGATGAAAAGTTTTCACGTTGGCAAGAGGTGGTTTTCCAGGGGTAGCGAAATTGGTACATCGCACAAAACCGCAATGGAAAGACCTGTTTCCACAACTAGAGTCACGTGAATGGAAAAAAAAAGGATGTTGACAGACGTTACAACAAGAGAAGAAGACTTTTTTTGTTTTTTTTTTTAATTATCTTTTTATTTGGAAAGGCAAATGTCCATCACATACGTTAATTACAGCTTTAGTCATTCATCGAGATAGAAAGGGATGGATGCAGAAAGTCTGAGTGACCGTGTCCATACTACCCTTCCAGGATTTCCTTTTACGGATCTTTAATTTTCCAGTTGAAGCAATAACAAAAAAAAAATAATAATAACAGAGGGGCGCACCACTTCATACAGTCCAAACATCACGTAAAAAGCAGGATAGGTTCACACAAAGCACAAGCAGATGAAGAGTTTAAAACAAAGATGGCGCAGTATGTGTGGACACACCAGGAAACCGGATGATTTAGTACAGGATAGAGGGGTGACGAGCATTCGAGATTCAAAACAGCAGATATTTACGTTCAACGACATGTTTATGGAATGACTTCTCCTGTCATCTCACAATAATAAATAAACAAATCATCGCATTTGTGATTTAATGGAAAAAAACAACATTATACACTAGTTTTTTTTGACATTTAGTAAATATGGGTAAAGTTTTGCGCAGATGTCCGATGGAAAAGCGACGACTTTCCTCAGTTTTCTCTGTCTCTGAGTCTTTACGAACGTCTGCATCAGGGATGACAAACTGATTTTAGTTCAGTTCCACATTCGGCCCAATATGATCTGAAGTGGGCCGGACCAGTAAAAAAACTGTGACAAAGGTCAAATTACACTGTGAAAGTGTTTACGTCTACAGAGTTTCCTTAAAAATCTGAATAACACGAACAACCTTCAGTTTTTTAAGACAAATAGGGCAGTTTTAACTTTATTATGTGCTTTTCAACTCACAGATCACAGTGAATCTACAAATACACAAAACATTTAGTAACACACAGAATATTGGTCAAATTGTACATTTCAGGTTCCTATTTATTCAGATTATTCACATTTTTTGTTTGTTACAAAGGCTAGTTTGTAAATGTACACATTTTCATGTAATTTAACAAAGAGAAAAATTTGTGATTGTCATTGTTAATAGATAATTATGTTAGTATTTTACTGGTGTGACCTGCTGGAGATCATATTGGTCTAAAATGATGTTAACATCCTGGATATTTAATAACGTCTGTGTAGTTTTTACATTTCACGTATTCATCCCGCGGACCGGATTGGACCCTTTGGCGGGCCGGTTTTGGCCCCGGAGCCACATGTTTGACACCTGTGATCTGCACGATCAGTACATTAAATCTAGGAAAACGCAAAGTAAACAAGATAATGTGACGATAAATGCTGATAAATCACTGACAAAAGGTTAAATACAGAGAAATGATCCTGTGGGAGCTGACGCCGCCGCAGCGCTGGGTCTTTATGGGTTAACAGTTGAAGTATCTACTGCACCGACGCTTTATTGACAGCATGATTTGAGTTTTAAGCATCAAAACGGTCAACTGTAGCTGCGGCAGAACAACGTGGAACTGTTGTTTTCCTCCATTTGTGCAAAATCAAACTTATGGAATCCACTTTAGTGCTTTTAAAATGGTAACAGACACCGAGCACACGCAGAGGACTCACAACTGTGTGGTTTATGATATTATTATTATTATTATTATTATTCTGCTTTCGATGTTTGAATTCATGGTGCAGAGATGAGTTTATTTATCATTTTAAAACGCCAGTAGCTTCTGAGGGGGTGGAGTTAGCGAGCTGCGGCGTGGGGCGGAGCACTACACTGTCTGTGCTGAAGCGTCCTTATATAACCTCTGTTCCTATGTTAACCACTTGTACGCTCATATTCTGCTTTGTTATTTTATAGCACATGTAAGGCTCCCAGTTATACACCTGCTATACATATTATGAATATTTTCTCATTAAAAACAAAAAACTAAACGCTGGCTTTGTGAGTGTTTCCTTCACACACGTACGTACGTTTACATCTGTACTCGAACCTGTTCAACTACATTCACTACAGCTCAGACACATCCTGTACTTTAGACGGCATTGTGTTTCCATGACGACGTCAGGTACTTTTCAGACTACAGAGTTTAATCTGAATAGAATAGAATAGAATAGAATAGAATAGAATAGAATAGAGTAAATCTGGGTAGACTACAGTTAGAATAGAATGAAGCTGAGTAAATTAGTGTAGAATAGAGTTGGATAGAACAGAGTAAACTCAAATAAATTAGTGTAGAACAAAGTAGAATAGAATAAAGTAGAGTGGAGTAAATTAGAATAAAACAGATTAAATGTGGGTAGAAGAGTGTAGTTCACTTCAGTTTTATTTTGTACAGATCTATATCACAATAAGGTTTTCTCCCAGGGCTTCACAGAGTTAGTTGGATATAAACAAACAACAGTCAAATAAACAGGAGATGAAGGACATGGATTAATGCCCCCCCCCCCCCCCCCCCCCCCCCCCC
>JAPQRP010000005.1:56048222-56066281 GCA_037367295.1 Apogon hyalosoma
ATTTCATTATAATTAAAACACCACACACTTTTCCTAATAAAAATCAAATTCAAATAAAATGCAGGATATAATATCTGGAAGGGCATATCTTGATTGACCCGATCATGTGACCGCGTACGTTACTACGCTTCAACCTGTCGCAGTCACAAAACCGGACCAAACAGACAATCGAAAGATTTCTCCGCCAGCCTGGCCTCGTTTAGACATCTCCAAGAGAAAGTGAGAAACGGATACCGAAAAGGTGCATTATATACATTATATAGCCTAAATGTCGTCTAGAATTAACGTTTATTTACAACATAGTATAGAAAACTATTACATGATCAAAAACAAATTAACTTTAGCAAAAAAAAAATTAAAAAAGTCTCAGTTTTGAATGTCTGGGGTCGCCATAAATTTGTGATGTTAAAATGGGGTCAGGAGCCAAAAAAAGGTTGGGAAGCACTGGTTTCGCGTGTAACCTCTTACCTGGCAAGTGACCGAGCCATCTCTCTCCATAGTGCACTGGGCGTTGACGTCGCAGGGGTTGGTGAGACTGTTGCTACAGCTAATCTCAGGTTTACAACCCCTCACCTGATCTCCTGTGAAGCCCGTCTTACAGCTGCCGCAGTGGTACGAACCCTGTGCATGTAGAAACAAGCTGGTCATGAGCTTCTCTGGACAGAAATGAATGAATGCTCATCGTCCCGCATCCGTCCGCAGATTGCGCCTCAGTCTTACCATCGAGTTGTGACAGACTGAATTTGCAGTACAGCCTCCGTTGTCTGGTCCTTTGCATTCATCGACGTCGTCACAGACCTACGTTGTGCAATACGTTACGTGAGATATTAAACATATTTTCCTACTTTCTCGCTTAAGATTTCATTGTTAGAGTAGTTCAGCAGTATTTCATTGAGAATAATATTAACCTGTAAAGTCCCAGTGTTACTTTTATGGCAGTTCCCAAATTCATTTTTCTCTCTATTTAACCTTTCTTAAGTGATTTGTCACCATTTATTGTAATATTAACTTCTGTATTTTGCATTTTTTTCAGTGAAAATCAGATATTTTCCTATATTTAATTACTGATCATGTACTTTAATGATCACGCTGAGATTACAATTGACGGTTATTATCTCAAAAACAGAGAAAACCTAAGAAAAAGTGACTTTTTCAGCAAAATCTCTCATTAACTGAACGTAAACCCAGTGTGTCCATCCGCTGTCATTGATCCAACTACGTGGGTTTTACTGGTGAATCAACGTTGTAGAAGATGACGGTGTTTCCATGGTAACTACGGAGCCTCTGAAAGTCCAAATGGGTCATATCTGATGACCGTGAAAAGATAAAAAAAAACAAAACTGCATTTTACACCAATTATTTACATGTATTGATAGGATTAGTGGATCAACATGTATTAAACATCATAGATCCGTGGATGATTTCGGTCTTCGGTGGATGTTTGGGTCTTTATGGGTTAATAATTTGGAAAAGTACCGTCGCAAAGTGATTCAAGACAAATGAAAGAAGGCAGGAGATAAATCAAATACATAATCACAGTAAGTTGCTTCCCACCAATTTGCATCTTAGCTAAGTGAACAAGCTGCCTCATTTAATTACTGTGTAATGTAATGTTAGCTCATTGAATGATTAAAGGGACAGGACATGAGGTGACAAATTGTTGGTCCTGGCAATAAAGTATATGAGAGAAACAGGCAACATACAGCTATGGAAATAATAAAGATACTAATATTAATATGTATCTAGTATAAGTCCATGAAGTTACATTACACTAGCGTTGACTAATGTTAGCTGTGGCTCATTTACTGCAACAGTGTTAGATACTGAAAAGAACATGCAGATCATTGTTTATTTATTTATTTTATTTATTCAACCTTTATTTACCCTGGCAAGCAATTAAGAACAGATTCTTATTTTCTATTTATTTTGTAATAACAGTACTGTGGTATAGAGAAATTAAGTGGTTAGGCTTTATCATTTTACGTCAATCGCTATGTACCTGTGAGCACAGATCTGTTTGGTATTAGAGCCTGTGTTGTGTGTCTGCTTTGGTCTTGATCATGACTTTAGGTGGTTTTGACTAGAACACTCATCCAAAACAACAAACCCCCGTTAACCCATAAAGACCCAGCGCTACATTTGTGGCAGTTGCAAAATAAAATTTTCTCACTGTTTAACCTTTCTTAATTGATTTATCATAATTTATTTATTAATTAATTTAAATATGAATTTATTCTAACATTATCCTCTGTATTTTGCATTTTTCAGTTTCTTACACTTAATTTCCTATATTTCATTAAGATACTCACAAAAACTCAGGGTAAATTCAAAGGTTATTAAATAAAAAGAGAAAACTGAAGAAAAAGCGACTTTATCAACAAATCTATCATTTACGAAATATAAACCCAGTGTGTCCATCCACTGTCATTGATCCAACTCCATGGGTTTTAATGGTGAAACAATGTTGTAGAAGATGACAGCGTTTCCACGGTAACTATGGAGCCTCTGAACGTCCAAATGGGTCATATCTGATGACCATGAAAAGACGACAAACTACATTTTCACTAATTATTTACATGCATTGATAGGATTAGTGGGTCAGCAGGTATTAAACAGTTTAGATCAGTAGATGCTTTTGGTCTTTGTGGATGTTTGGGTCTTTATGGGTTAATTCCACTACATTAAGCCCTGCTGAAGCAATTCAAGTATTCCAGATATTTTCTTTTCCGTTTGATTTCATTATTTCTCTTTTACCTGTTTGTTCGTCTGTGCAAACAAAACGCCCACCCCCTCCACTGTCAGCCCAGTGTAGCCCAGTGGGCAGGCGTCACAGCGGAAGCCCGGGGCCGTGTTCACACACTTCACTCCAGGGAAGCAGGGGTTAAACTGGCACTGAAGAAAAGAAGACATGAGCTCTGTTGAAGCTGCAAAATGTATGTGGTTCTCTCAGGGCTGCACCCCCCCCAAAAAAAAAAAAAAAAAAAAAAAAAAAAGCTTTTAGGTTTGATGACACTTTTGCTCATGCAAAAAAGAGAATGCTGAAGGGGCCGGTCCTTAGAAAAAGGGGTCACTGCAAACGCAAAAAGACAGGCAGTCTAACACACATGCACACACAGCCGTGTACTGCTACTCCTTTGAGGACCTCCACTAATGTTATTTAACTCCTCTGAAATTACTGAGCTGAACCTCAACCTCATAAAGGCACTGGTTCTGTAAAGTGCCTTTGGATCCTCCGTGCATTACTAGATCTTACTTCTAATAAAATCCGTCTGTAATATTTATTATATCTACATTAACCTGCATTAATTTGATTTATTTGTCCTCAGCGTCAAGCTACGCAGGTGAATTTGAGACCATAACAAATAACTAATATTGGCGCCTAACTACGTTGTCATTTAACTGGTTTGTGTGCAGGATGGAAGCACTTATGTGTAAATTATATAAAATCCATGAGCAACAGCCTCAGGCTCACGGTTACCTTCTGTGAACTGAACACAATAATTGTCCTTTGCCAGTGCCCTCATGCTGCTATTCATAATGTAGCTTTTTTATTTTTTTACATAAATTATAATGCAAATGGAAATAAAACAACAGAGACAATGTGATTCCCTTAAACCAGAGGATCTGCTATGGATGGTTTGAATAGTTGAAACCAGATTTTAGGTTTATATTATTAGTTGTTTTTTTTTCAAGTTTATGTTTTTTAAGTTAAATGTGGAACAATTACAAATTATTGTGCGCTTACATGAAGATTATGTGCTGTGTTATCTGTATTAACCATGTGTTGCAGTGATCATAATGTCACATGATAAATACCAGAACACTTCTGTATAAGTACAAAGACAGCAACACGGTTAAATTTACACAATACATTTGATTACATTCCGTATATTTTTCTTCCAGCCTTGAATGAAATCTGATCTCTGCCTTTCCTATTGTATCACTTCATACTATCCTCATATTGACAAAGTGTGAACGCGGTAATATCATATTATCTATTCATAGTCTACATGTGATTTTAATGTTAATGGATTTTACCATTTACCAATGTTACATATGAATATTTAATACAGAGAAAAGAGAAGAGAAGAGAAGACTTTATTTATCCCACTGTGGGGATATTTCACAGTTAGCAGCAGCAAAAATACAACAATCAAGTGCAGAGAAAAAGACAGGCACGAAAAAAAAAAACTACAAACCAGTGAAAAAATGAAAATATACAGAAAAAAATAAGAAATTTGGTATTTATATAAATAAATAAGAATTAAAAATGAAACATTATTTACATATTTACATCATTATGGCTGCACATGTATGGTGTAATATGGAGGGGTGGGGGGCAGCTGTAAATCCAAGTCTACCCCTAAATGGTAAAACATGAATGACAGAGCTATAAAGAAATGTCTGCAGGTCTTATATGTATTATTTAGGATACTGAGAAACAAACACACTTAGTCTTACCTCATCCACGTCATCACACTTAAAACCATCCCCAGTATATCCATCAGGACACGGCGCACACTCGACTCCGTTAAACGTCTCTATGCACATATCGTCACGGAAACAGACACCTGGCCCACACCTTGGCTTCACCTCCTCAGTACCACCCAAACCTTTACACAACACAATAAAATATCTATGAAAGTCATGCCATATAAAAAAAAAATAAAATACAAATGTTCTGTTTTTGGAGATCATCTTACCACAGGCCTGACATTCTGAGATGGTGTTTCTTAGAAATGAGGTCTCTTTGACCTGAAAAGGGTCAAATATAAACAAGTTTATATGCAGTCAGGGAAACTGTGAGGGAGGTCAGGGGGGAGGAAATAGGGATGAAGTGGTCCCAGAGGAGCTGTTAGTGGGTTTTACCTGCTGAATAAGGACGTCTTTCAGTTCATTTATCACTTTCGTTAACTCCAACATTTGATTGGACAGCTGCTTCGTGTTGACCCCTAAAAGAAAGGGGCTGTTATGTGTTAAACTGAGGCAGTGGTGGGGGATTCTCCAAGCCTGCCCTCTGCGAAACACAAACTGTTGTGCTCTAGCCAAAGATTGTTTACCTAGGAAACATTTGTCTATCTCCTCGGACTCCCACTGAGAGAATCTTACCCAGAGTTTGAACAGCGTCTCTTTGTTGGAAATGGCAGTCCTGTAAGGATGCAACATTCTCAAAAGTGTCTCCAACAACCAACTTGAGCTCCTCTAAACTCTCCTGTGAATAAAAAAGGTCAGCGTTATCAACCGAGCCATTTGGAAACCTCCAGCTCAGTCAGTGGAACAGAAATGTATTTACTATTGTATGGAAATGCTGAAAAGGATGTTTCACCTGCTCTCTTGCTTGCATCGTCTTTAGCTCAATTATACCGTAGCCTGCTGGCAAACCCTGGAACACAGCAGGGAGGTCCCTGACTGTCTCCACCAGCCTGCAGTCCAGATGCAGCTCCACCCCACCTGGCCCCTGCTGCTGCAGACCCCTCAGGTGAAACAACAGTTTGTGCATCTGGCCATCTGCCAGCACCAGGTTGTTGAAGGTTATGGAGCTCATCCTCTTGTCACTCCGCAGATAACGCAACACCGCTACGAGAAGCGGTGGGGGGAGAGAAGAAGGAGGAGGTGTAAGTGGAATCAGTGGATGAGATAATTGTTTTTTTTGTTGTTGTTGTTGTTTTACGGTTTTCAGCAGCAGCTTATTTCCCCCACATATCCTTTTATTCTGGGTAACTTCAGACCTCTTTGTGACCACCTTGCAGTCTATCTGGCTTCAGCAAAATAAACAAATGTATTCACATCTAAAATCAAGAAGCAAGGACTGCAGCTCAGCAGTAAAGCCGGTGTGGAAATACGAAGTGTAATACCACTGACAGCCTCTAGATGCTGGCCTTAAAATGGCCTTTTTGCCCTGGAGTCATTCTGGTCTCATTTATTTTATTTGGATGCTTTGTTCTGTTCTGGTCCATCTTTAAAGTATTTATCTGTTAATAATATTTTAGCACCTGCTTTTTAGGACCTGCTGTGTTGGATGGCACCTTTGATTGACCTGAGTGACTACAGCTCACCAGAATGCTGTGTCAGACTTTGACAGCTTCTGTTCATTGAATAAAACTTTTTTTTTTTGTAACAGTTGAAGTGTAAAATAATGATCTTCAGCCATTTTATCATGTTGGCAAGTTTGTATTTAGCATTAGTTCATCATCCATCACCTTTTCTATTCCTGCAGCTCTGCCATTTTCTCCAAAAATGTTAACATCTGGCTTCAAAGAGCCAAGAACAGTCCCTCCAGAAAAACATGATTATGCAATCGCATAATTTAATGCGTAATCAAGCAAATAGCACACAATATATGGGGTTCACATTTTTTTCAAAAAAAGGTGCATATTCACCACAATGATAGTATATTTCCACGTAAAACAGGTGAAATATGCAGGACTAACATGATTTTCGTAATCCCCGCATTTTTCTGCATAAAGTTTAAAAAATATTCTTCGTAACTTGACATGGTTAGTGATGTAATATGCGGCTTGTGTGTCCACAGATGGTAAATTAATCACAAACCTCTGAAAAAATCCTGCAAGATGATGAAAAATGCAGCTCAATTGCAGACAAAAATATCTGTGAAAGACAAAGCAAACCCGTACCTGGTGTTTTACACAACAGGGGTTCACACTATTTTACACCCCATGCAACTGTACATTGGAACATAAGAGAAAATTGACGCTGGAGCGACTTTTCCAGTGCGAAACATTTGAAAATGGTTTCTGCTGCAGCGACAATAATGTTATATGAACATAAAGGCTCTAATAGCCTTGAAACAGACAGCCTGTTCTACCTCAGTTTTCTGAAGCAGGAAGCAATTCTTTTATTTTTGACACTTGTGACTCAGGAATGTGAAAGCCATGTTTGAGCCGTGCTTAGAAAATAAAGAACTAAAACAGAACCAGCACTTCCTGTAACGTAGTGTATGCTTACTTCTGTATGTTTGCTTATCATAGCATGCAGTGGAAAAAATCTAAATCTTACCGAGTGTATTTTTCTCATTTCTAAAATAAAACATAATCACCTAAAGACTAACTTTTCAGTGAGATATAAGAACTTATTTCATTGGCAGATTTTCTTGCTTGAATTCAGCAAAAAAAAATTTAAAAAATCCTGAATTAAGCAAAAAAAAAATCTGCTAATGGAAGAAGTGAAAATTATCTTGGTAAGATTTCTTGAAATCAGATTTTCCAGATCTGTTGTCTAGAAATCAGTTTTTATATCTCACTGAAAAGTTACTCTTCAGGTGATTGTGTCTTATTTTAAATGTGATGAGATATTTGGACTAGAAATGAGGAAAAAAACCACATTTTTGCAGTGTGTAATTAGACATTTTCACTTCGTCGTAGCTTAATTAGAACAGCGTGTGGGAGAAGTATCTTTTTTTTCATTGAAATGCATGTTTTTCCAGTTCCCGCATATTTTTACAACTTCGCTCATTTTTTTTTTCAAATTTCTGCAATTTCACCGCATAAAATCACATAAAAACCCCACATATTCCATCATATAATCAAGGATTTTTGCCCGCATTTTTCTAGAGGAACTGCAAGAAGGTGACATCCAAAATGGCTTCAAAACAGCAGTTTTCAATGGGAAATCATCTTGTCTCAAATGCTGTTAGATAATAGTTTCTTATTTCACATTTAGTGACAGCCATTGCTTGTTTAGGTAAGAACATGTTGTCTTTCAACCAGACAAATCCACTGCTCTGTCTTTTTGGTCATCCCTAACTCATTAAAGAAAACAGCTGACTCTACACTCACCCTCTATTTCACTAACGAAAAGCAAAAATAACTCCCTCGGACCTTTCATGCTATAGATAATGCTGCTGATACTTATTAGCAGACCAAAGCACTGATCAAAAACATGCAGTCCAATTCCATAGAGCTTAAATTAATGCGCTATAACTCTGAGGATTTATCATGGGTGGCCTTTTTCATATTTTACAAGTCAATTTACATATTTTCAATGTAGAAATATTAAGTGGTACAACTTTGACAAACTGCTGCAGCTGTAAATGTCATGCTCTTATACCTCTGTTAAGCTTCCCCATCACTGTAAACTCAAAGTATTTGCTGTTGTCCCTGGGGTTGTACAGGCCAAACACAGTTGTTCCGGTCTTGGGCTGCAACTTAAAGGTGGTGAGGATGAAAGCCTCGTTCACCCCTTGCTCAGCCAGGCCCCCCTGCAGCAGGTCTGGCAGGCAGTCAGGTGAGGTGAGCAGATCATAGACTGTTGACAGGGGAAAGGAAAGAGAGAAGCACTGGATGATGAGATATGAATATTTACAACCTGCAGCTCCGCTCTGATCCTAGAGTAAACACATCCTGAGTAGACAAGAAGATGATGATGATGTTGTTACTGGTGTTTGTTGCTCTTGTGAGATGCTGTGTCAATCAGTTAGCACAAACTTGGCAGGCAGACTTGGCACAGTGATATCAGAGGGATGTAGGTAGCAAATGAGTATAGTGTACATATTAAAAGTACGGTGTAATTATCTGCACAGAAAGTGTCTGGCAGAGGATGCAAAACTGTTATTTGCACCTACAATTTATCCATTGTCTGTGGTAGAATGCAAACATCTACTGAGTATTCCTGGGCAGTGTTGGGAGTAATGTGTTACCAAAGTAATGCATTACAGTAACGGATTACTTTTTGCTAGTGTAAGGCATTACTAATCTATTTTTAGTAATATTTTACTCGGTACATGTTCAATAGCGCTTTACCCATGATTTAATTGCACAAATGAAAAAACAAAAACAAAAAAACAGCAAGACCACGTGACCTTAAAGCTGCGTATGACTTTCATCACCAATTTTTCATCAAATCTGTAAAACTAGTCATAGCCTAAGTATCACAAATCTGTAAGTCTTTAGGTGATTACGCACCTGAATCTCTTCCCTCACGGTGAACAATTTCGAAGTGTTCTCCACTATAAACAATCCATTTGTGTACAAACAGAGCGGGTAGGTCACTCGGGGTGTTTTCTGAAATTTGTAGTGACGTGCTTTGTGGGAAGCGGAGCTCCATGCAGCTGCAGATGCAAGAGGCAATGAAGCCGTTTCCGTGTTTGTTGTTGCTGCGGCCATAATGCGGCTGCGTGGAGCTCCGCTTCCCACAAAGCACGCCATGACAAATTTCCGAAAATGCCTGAGTGACCTACCGGCTCTGTTTGTAAAGAAATGGATTGTTTATGGTGGAGAACACTTCCAAATTGTTCACCGTGAGGGAAGAGATTCAGGTGCGTAATCACTGAAAGACTTACGGATTTGCGATACTTAGGCTATGACTCAGATTTTACAGATTTGATGAAAAATTGGTGGCGAAAGTCATCCGCAGCTTTAAGGACTCAAAAATGCATCTGGAAAGTTCTGCATCCTGTTGGTGTTCAGCCAATGGGTGCAGACGGCAGAAGACAGTCCACTGTCCACATGGACGGATGCTCATCACTAACCCTAACCCTGCTTTACAGACGCCAGTTAGCATTAGCATGATCCCTGTCATCAGCAATGACAAGGTAAGCTAATGTTTCTAGGACTAGTTAGAATTCTTTATCAATTACAGATTTATCTACCAGCGTCCTTGGCCCCGCCCCCTGTTTGAACATGTAAATTATTGAAAAAAATGCAAGCGTTCCTGCTGGGATTCCAACATCGTAGACCGTAGCGTCACTTACTGAGCTATCATCCACATGTACTCGAGGGTGTAAATGTATGCGTCCCAAGGCTTTACTATCTGGTGTATTGGGGGTTGGGTTGTACTGCGCACACACCATTTACGGCGAGACTTTGTATGTAACTCAAAAGTAATACAGGAGTCATGTAACGCATTACAATAATATTGTAAGGTAAGGAATTACTTTTAAATAACAGTAACAAGTAATCTGTAATGTATTACAGTTTGGAAGTAACTTGCACAACTGTGTCTACGGTAGAATGTAAACATCTACTGAGTGTTCTTGGGAGGCATGAGATTCCAGAGGAAGACGCCGAACTCCATAGCTCACGGTAGCGCTTTTAATAAAGTGACTTTGGATCTGTGCATGCCACAAGAGTATGTGCAGTGAATGTCTAGTCCACCATCTGCACACATCATGAATACACAAGTACCCTTAAAGCAGTCAGCAAGACCCACTGTCGTGAGGGAGCAAAATTGCTCCCAAATGCTCTTAGAAATTGACTGTTGTCAGCCAAGATTGTGAAGCATGATTCCCAGATGAGATCTCTCCTTTCTTTTGTCTCTGCCCTCTGCCTGTGTCCTCTCATGCTTAGTCTGGCATACGGTGCAATTCAGAAAAACACAGGCCTGTAATAATGCCTGCAGTTAAATAGACTAAAATGTCTGGTTGCAAATGGTCAACATCACTTTCAGCGACCGTCAGAAAAATCAGAAGTTTGTGTTTTTAAAAAAATTCTAGGAGACACACAGGGAAACGCACACCTTATGGTTTAGAGTTAACAGCACATGCACACCAAAGCCAATAAAACACACGATCCTGCTGTCCGTAAGTCTTCTGGACAGAGGGGCTCGTAGGGGTCGGGGTCGTCTTACACCAGAGATCCTGAGAAAGTGTCTCATCTCAGCCCTCGATTAACCTCTGATTTCAAGCTTCGTAGAGTAATCCAGAGTCTTGTTCTGTCCTTAACACCAGCGTCACGGTTAAACACTGGCTTCTTCATTTGAGATCCTCACAGATACTTCTGAAGTGCGTGCTTTATTTTGCTGCTGATGTAGAAATGAGACATCAGCTTGTAATTACCCTAAACACAAGAACACACTGTTCACAATATTCATGAATAACACAGCAAAGACAAAACAATAATAATGGATGCTGTAATAAATACTTCATGATGTAAAATTGTGCAATTTCCAGACAGCGAGACAGTGTTTCAAGATGTGGACATCATTAGACCCTGATTAGAGAGCGAGGTTTGAATTCCAGTGAATCATCCTTCAAAAACTAATATTGATAAACAGCTCCAAAAAACTTTACAGAGGTGGAACTGGATGATATGTGCTTCCAAACTGCAGAATCTAACTTATTGCAGCTTTTTTTTTTTTTTCCTTTTTCCTATTACAGGTAGTGGATTCCAGACATGCACGCAATCAGTTATTTCCAGCAGACACGAAAAATGATACGCTTCATTAATTTGGGTTTGTTTTATAGACAAATCATAAGCCATAGAGGATTAATGGGTTCATGTAAAGTATATACCATCAGTCACTGGAGTAATTTGTACGATGCTGATAGACTGTACACACCAATATTTCTGCATGTCGTCTGATTTGTGTGTCAACCTATTTGTCTCAGAGAGTGTGTGCATATGTGTGACTTCAAGTTCAATATTGAGTCCAGATTATCCCTGATTATTCCCATGTGTGCGACCTCTCTAAGACTTCGGTGAAGACAAGCCCAGAGAGCTGAACCTGAACAGAAGTAATCAAGCAAATATGCGGGATGGATGTGAGTAGACGGATGACATTACATTAGCAAGAAAAAAAAAAAGAAAAAAAAGAGAGTTCTGGCTTTAAAGCTGTGTCTGTTTGTCTATTTCATGCCACCACCACTAAAATGATCCTTCTCCATTACAGCTATTTAACATTTTATTCATACCTCCCTGACTATCCCACACCATCTCTAATGCTTTGTGTTCTTTGGTTCTGCATAGAATATTCTCTTTTTCACAAGGTCTGCTTTATACATTATGCAGTGAACTCATACATAGTGTGTTAAAAGACCCAGTGGTGGGGCCATTAAATCTTTTTTGACAGGTAATGAAATCAGAGATGGTTACATCACAGGCAGGTTGTGAGAAAACGCAATATTCAGATAAATCAAAAATGAATTTTCTTTGTTTGTTCCTTAACATTGAAAGCATGAGAATTTGTTATTTTTCAGCGTAACCCAGAGCTGCTGCAATTTTTTTATTTACTAGCAATAAATATGTCCCTTTTTTTTGTACAGATCGGAACATTTAAAGAATAGATGTGAAAAGAAAATGAAAATCACTTACCCAAAGCCTGGGCTTCCACGTGTAAGCACAGTTTTAATAGCAGCTGCGAGGCCAGAATCAGGGCTGTCCAAAGACCCATTTTGTCCTTCCAGCTGGTCCCAGATCAGCAGGTCCTCTGTAGAGACTTATCAGTAATGACACAGTGGCAGTTTCCTGTATATCTGTGCCTGCTGTGACTGGTGGCGCTTGTGTCCTTGTGCCGTCTTTTTGATTCAAAAATAAGACAAAACTGTCATGATAAGTCTAGGCTGCTGACAGTTTGTGTATGTGTGTGTGTCTGAATTGGTGTGTTGTGTGAGGACTGCAGGAGTCTCACTAAGGGAGGAGCATCAAGGCCAGAACCTGCTTTTAAAACCTTCCATAGACGGCCCCATATGGAGAAGGAGTGACCTGGGAAAACTCTCATGCATTGGTTCCTATAACGGCAAATGCGAGGGTCTGTTATACAAACGTACTGTATGACAGCCCCTCACCCAGGCTGAGGAAGTCAGGCTTTAACCTAAGATGGTCCTGGATTGTTTTAGACCCTGTTAATGCTTCGCAAAATATGTTCCACCTCCAGCAGAGTAACATTTCATATCAAAGTGTCACATATTCATCACTAGTT
Organism: Apogon hyalosoma; assembly: GCA_037367295.1. Classification (NCBI taxonomy): domain Eukaryota; kingdom Metazoa; phylum Chordata; class Actinopteri; order Kurtiformes; family Apogonidae; genus Apogon; species Apogon hyalosoma. The sequence goes on from JAPQRP010000005.1 coordinate 56,060,877, forward strand.
GTTTCTAACAGCATTCATACATTTTAATAGGCTTTTTATTAAGCACTCATTAATGCTGTATAACCACATTCTACAACTACAACTTTCACATGTACATGAATGAGGATCAACCACCTTATAATACCTACTGAGCAAATATTGTAATTCATATACAACAAGTGGCTCCTCGCACATATTGTAGCTTATTTTGGCATCGATCCAGCTGATGTCATCATGTCCATGCATGTGCTGATGACAGCATATCAATTGCCTCTGTATATATGTGCCAAGTTTGAAATGTATTAAAACAAAATTGTTGTTTTTATAGACATTTGAAATTTCACCCATTTTAAGTAAATGGGAGAAGAAAAAAAGATTTAAAAAATTAATTAAGATTTTGAACTTCGACCTCCTTGACCTACTACTTTGACCAAAATGAAATGACATCTATTCTGGGTCACGGACAATCTATAAACCCAGTTTAGTATGAATTCAACCAGTAGGTTTGCTGCTAAAGTGTTAACAAACCAACCAACCAACCAACCAACCAACCAACCAACCAACCAAGTAAACCAACCAACCAACCAACCAACCCAAACACAATACCCATTGCCTCCCCTTTGGGGGGTGGGGTTATTAACATACATAATACAAACAAGCAGTAACTGGACTCTCCTTTTTCCCTGGAGTCTCTGTGCTTTATGTCCTCTCAGGTTTTCCCTGGATCATCTCTGGACCTGCTGCTGTGGTCCTGCTTCTCTTCTGCCTCCATCATCATCACTCATTTATCCGTATAGTTGTGATACTGTTTATCATACAGTTACATGGATGGCAGAGGTTTCTATTATTAGTACTAGCAGCTGCAGTAGTAGTATATCCACTGTTAGTACTTATATTTGAAGTGGTAGTATTAACAGTTATGGATATTTGTTGTAGTTATTGGTAATTATACTAGTAACAGCTGTTGTAGTTTTTAACAGGTGTAGTTCAGTTTACTGTGCATCCATATACCCCCCCCCATCTCTCTCTCTCTCTTCCTTTAACTCTCTCTCTTTGACCCCAGCTGGTCAAGGCGGACGTCCATCCTACTAGAGCCAAAGTCTTCTCCAGGTTTCTGTCTGTTAAAAGGAAGTTTTCCTTCCACCGTTACCAAGTGTTTACTCCTGGAGGATTCTGTGGGTGTCTTTGAATTCCCTTAAGAGTCTGGTTAACTTAAACTTTTGTTATGATGTGGCGCTATATAAATAAAATTTGATTGATTGATTAATAATACGCTTAGTAGGATTAATAATCTATCGGTGTAGAACGTGGTCATGCAGAATAAGTGCTTTATGATGACTAATAAAGACCTATGTGTTATTAATCCATAGGCAATAAGCAGCTAATAAATAATAAAAACGGGTGTGTGTACTTTTATATAAAGTGTTACTGCAATCCTGGATGCAGAGTCATTTTTATTAGTTTCACACTCTCAGTGAAAAACCAGAAATTCTTTCACTTTCCTTCCAGCGATCAGATGTGACACCTTTCCCATGTGCCCTTGCTGCCCTCCCCCTTCATCCCAGGGCAAAGTCAGGAAATGAGTACTCTGGACCCTGCGCCTTAACAAGGCGTGTTAACCGACCAACACAGCTTCAGACAGACTGGCTCACACGGCCTCCGGGTTGTCAGCATGTCTGGCACCAAAACGATTTGCCACATTTGGCAGAGACGAAGAGCCTCGAGTCTTAATGATGTTTGTTTTTCCCCTTTCTCATTTGCCTGTTGCATCTTATTTTCTAAGACGGCTAAGCCCCATTCAGTGACTACAGTGAGGAGAAAGAAAATACAGAAACTTCATTAAGGCTGGACTAAATCGGTCATAAATTCAATAAAATCCAATGCCTAGTTCCTGCAAGGTGATGTTCCCTCTTTAAAGGAAAAACACAAGTTTCTATAGCCACAAACAGCCGCAAATGACTCATAGTTTCCATGCGTCTACCACAGGTGTTCGTTGTGGTGGTCTAGCTGTTGTTGCTCCAGTCGTTTGGTGTCGGCTGATATGGACTCGCTCCAGAAACTTTACTTACTAACAGCAAAACCCAGTTTTATCTGCCCTCTGACTGGTCTGCAGAATGATCCTGTGCAGACATTTGGGTTGTGGATCAGAGGAAGCCCTGCAGACCTCCATGGTTGGCAGCTGCTTCCAGAAGTTGAATAGACCACATCATGGATCCCATCGTGGTGCGGTTGATGAGGTCAGACAGTGAACGCTGCAGCTGGCTCAAAGATAAACCAAACCCCAAATGTCTCTGACACCATCTCATGACTATTTTTATTTGTGATACTGAATCTGACTGTGATATTCCTGCTCGTAACTCAGCTTCACTTTATACAGTTAGTTTGGTAAAAAGACATTAAAGTTTACGGCTTTCCTGTCGCCACAATGCGGTAAAATGCCCTGCGTTACGTCGTGAGTCACACACTGAAAGGAAATACAGTAGGGATTTTATGCCGCATAAAAACACAGTGAGGGCTGTTTGTATTCACAGGGGAGGTCTGACAATTATCATTTTTCAAAACTTATGAACCGAAAAAACTAAACAAGTCAGACCGGTCAGAAACAAGAAATGATTAAGCATATCTAATGGAAAGCAGGTGGTGCATTCATAACAAAATGAAGGGAAAGGCTTTAGCCAGCACACAAAAAGAAGAAAGAGGCATAAACGGCATATTTTTATTAATTGTATTTATTCCACCCACGCGAGAAATTTGTCTTTATGTTTTTGCTTCCAAGCATGCCTCCGTTTAATACAACACTGTATCATAAATCAATTCAAGCGGTCTGACTTATTCTACTGCAGGTAGTTTACTGTAAGATCATTTATCAAACTAATTGTATTTATATACTGCCAGTGACATACAGTGTGAACTTCCATATGAACAAGTCAGTAGTTGCTAATAAACTGTATCACCTTTTAGTGTAATTCACTGGATCATGACTTGAATTTTTTTCAGTATTGCTCAAGTTATTATTTTTTTTCTGTTTTCAAAGGTTGAAAAGTGAGTCCAAAATTATTCTATGCCACGTAAATCAGCGGTTGTGCAAAAATATGTGAAGCCGATGCAACTCGTAAATCGTTTTCCTCATTAATGAGACATGTTTTTCTGGCACAATTAAAATAAAATGAATGTTTACTATAGGAAAAGAGTCTAAAAGGCAAGGAAGTTACAGAATTAAAGAAAACAATAATTACTTTTCCCATATAAAGCTGCCTCCTCACAAGTAGCTCTTTCATAAAAGCAGTTCCATCAGCACTGGGCTCTCTTAAGTTTAACGAATGGACACAGGCTTTTACAACGTAACAAACCACAGCTGGAGGTGACCATAAGTCTCTGAGTGGTAGAAGCCCATTACACTGTAGGATGCAACGTCTTACAAAATCTGCACTGTCTTACCTGACGAAGTTATGTAACAGTCGCCAGTCAGCAAGGCAGAGCATCCTGATCCAACACCTCATTAAATCTGCAACATCTATCAAAACCTCACCCGGCTCTGGTAGAAGGGACTCACTCCAAACCCGAAAATTACAGCATTAAATTGCCTGAATTTCTGGTATTAGACAGACTGTAACTCTGAACCCAAGGCAGAGGCTTAATAAATGGACCCACATCCTGCAGCATATTTAGACTGCAAACTCTCAAGCCAAATTGGTATGTCATGGTGGATAAAGCCGTCGAGTTTCCTGGAATCATCTAACACAGCATAGAGGGCATGAATACAAATTACACATCAAATGTTATAGGTCCAAAATTAATCAGGAAATGTGTTCAGAGTTAATATGGAACAGTAAGACGTTGAGGAATAGCACTAGACTCATTTCAGTTTTTTTTTTTTTTTTTTTAGCATTTGACCCTAAGATAGTCAAAGTGAACTTGCAAATGAATTTGTCTGAGCTCGATGTACGTTAAACTATTCGTCTTGGTCTAAAAGGATTTTTTTTTTTTTTAAGTCTTAAAAACTAACCGAAGAAAATGACAGGAAGTGGCTGAAGCTATTGCTGTATTTCTTCAGTTCCATTTACCTGAGTAATGTCACCCACTTTCACTTCTCTGTAAAATGACTCAAATCTGTCTCAGTTGTAGACACTATGACATAAACTTTAACGCCATTCTTGGAAAAACATGGCTGTTTCTCTGGAAGATTGATGATGTACGTACATAACTATTCTCTGAACAGCCTCTCTGTGATGAGGGATGGTATCGTTTCTAAAACAACAGTGTGGTTTCTGTGTCTCACTGAATTTCTCAGTATTATGCAAAGGGTACTGAATGCGGGCCCCCACAAAGCCGAGACGCTTCAGTGATGGCTTTGCCATGTGTAAACTGTGAGTTCATTCTCAGACCATCTCGGTCTATCCAGCTGCTCACTCAGTCGCACCAACGGGGTGCGTTCACACCCACTCACTCCATCTCAGCCGTCAGGGCTTGTCTCACCTACACCTACACACCTCAGACTGTAGATGGAGACGGCTGTAAATCATCAGTCTTCATACGTGACTCTAAGTCGGTCAAGCATCTCTGTAAATCTGTTTTTTTTGCACGAATACGCATTCAACACCTCCAATACAACCTTGTCCTATTTTCCTAAACTTTCATGCTTTCCACTCACCCCTGTTCAGGTCCTACCTATTACACGGTGACTTTTCTGTCCTTGTGATTTTATGATTAATATTTTCTCTAAAAGGAGACACATGTTTATAGAAAATGGCTTAAGTCATATACTTTATCAATTATATGAAGATGATAGACATTACAATAGTATTTTTTTATTTTATGTTATATTTAACACTTTTTTACTGATGTGTCCATGTCCTCTGTGCACGGAGATCAACAGAAAAATCTCTAAATATTCTTTATTTCTGCCAAATGAGACTAACTAAGAATCAACTTCAATGTCATCATGTCTGTCATCCTCTTAAACTTATTCCACGAGGTTTGGGGAAAAATCCTTAAAAACATATCTGAAATCATGTTAAGGGTTGTGTTTCCTTGCAGAAGGCACTTGTTCAACGGTGATGACTTGAAGACAATGTCAACTTGGTTCTGAATTGTCCTCGTGTTTAAGAGACATTTACAACAGGATGGAATCGTATGCGACACAAAGCTGATTTTCTTCTGTCTTTGCTATGTATTTTATAATTCTTAATAATTATGATCTGCTAAAACCCTGAGACTGACCAATATGTATTCCAATAGCTCAACCCTTTATCGGGCAAGTGGCTATTTTTGGTCATTTCCGTGCACATTACAAGACAGTGACAGCAACAGTTCCATTGAGGACAGTGAGTGAACAGTCTCAGGTCCGACGTGGTCTCCAGGGTCTGTAGGGTCCACCTGTGCATGAACAGTGAGTGGACCTGCTTTGTTCGGTACCATGAAGTAAT
>JAPQRP010000005.1:56075371-56085911 GCA_037367295.1 Apogon hyalosoma
TTTAGTTGGACCAGGCATTAAAATGAACAAGAAACTGAAGAAAACAAGGGTGGTCTAATAATTTTTTCCACAACTGTTGTGGTGTGTGAATGGAGCTCAAAGATTATTTATATTGAGATATTCAGTCATTTAATGTGAACTGATGATTAACCCATAAAGACCCAGAGCTACTTTTATGGCAGTTTCCAAATATTTTTTTTTCTTTATTTATCTTTTCTTATGTGATCTATCAGCATTTATTATAATCTAATGCTGCCTTCATGTGCTATGGGAATTATGGTAAATACTACTTACGAACTCAAAAATTGCACCCGAACGCCCCGTTATGTTGTATTTTCCACTGGAGAACTGGGAAAACATTTTGATCCACGAGTTGCTGAGATGAAAATAACCTCTGACCTTTTCAACATGGCGGAGAGCAACGAGGATTAATCGCAAATGATAGACGCCGCTTTCATAAACATTCTGCTGCTATTAGTGGATGATTTTGCATATTTATAGTATACACAATTCGCAAAACACAATTTTACAGAAAAAAAAAGTAGGAGTTTGCATGTTCTCCCTGTGTGTGTGGGTTCTCTCCGGGTACAAAGACATACATTAATAAGTTAATTAAATTAGCTAAATTGCCCATAGGTGTGAATGTGAGGATGACTGGTTGTTCGTATCTGTACGTATCAGTGTATATACACGTCCCTGCGACCTTCTCGAGGATAAAGTTCAGAAGATGAATGAATGAAAAAAAAATGCTGTAGCAGATGAATTAACACGTCCAAAACTGTTACGTAGCAGGTTACGATAAATTGCGTGTCAGCCATTTTTTATTTCGCTATGACAACAAAAGCACTTGAACACAACGCACTGGTAATTTCCAATTTACAAGTGGAAAGGATTCTCTTCCTGATAGCACATGAAGGCAGCATAATCCACTGAATTTTGCTTTTTTTTTTTCAGTAAAAATCACGTTATCCTATATTTATTTCACCAGACATGTAGATGTTCATAAAAGCTCTGATTAAAGTTAAATGTTATTTTATCAAAGAGTAAAAGTGACATTTTCTGCAAAATGTATCATTAACTGAACATAAACCCAGTGTGTCCATCCACTGTTATTGATCCAACTCCATGGATTTCACTGGTGAATCAATGTTGCAGAAGATGACGGTGTTTCCACGGTAACTACGGAGCCTCTGAACGTCCAAATGGGTCATATCTGATGACCATGAAAAGACGACAAACTGCATTTTACACCAATTATTTACATGTATTGATAGGATTAGTGGGTCAGCAGGTGTTAAACAGTTTAGATCAGTAGATGCTTTTGGTCGATGGTGGATGTTTGGGTCTTTATGGGTTAATGTCTGCTATTTAGCAATTACAAACCATTCACAACCAATTTTATCATTAGTTAAAGTCATCATTGTAATAAATATTAAATGTGCCCACGATGACACACTGACGTTATACACATTCATTATTTTATATTTTCATGAGTATTTGGGTGCTTCTATGAAACTGGGTTAATTTGGGTATCTGGCACTTTTCCGGCTTTTAGACCCAATAATAAAAGAGAAATTCAGACATATTTCCCCCCAGGATGTACCTAATGATGACCTCAGATAAATGCAAAAAAAATCATATTCTTGCTCTGAGCCATCCCAAAATTAATGAATTTTTAATAAAATATTAGGGCCAAAAATAGGACCACAACTGGGACATGAAAAACTACCGAGGTGTCAGTGCATTTGATCTGAAAACATGTCTGTAAATGGTCGTATATAGACTATAAATAAAGACACTGCGTTAAATTTGTCGATCCTAGGGGTTTTTCTAATCCAGACATGCAGGTTTTGTCATGAATCAGCAGTCTCATTCCAGGTTTCGCGTGTAACCCATCGTGTCCACTCACATTACATGCAGTCCCTGCCCATTTAAACACGAATAAATCGTGGGTTATTTTGCAACAGCGGTCCTTTTTTGTGAAACGCTCTGCTTTGCATAATTAGTTCCATTCCCAAAATGTACCTGTGAGAGAATAAAGAGATAATCAAAAAAAACAGCAGCGTGTAATTTCCGTGTCCTTTTGACCGTGTTACATGCAGATTTTTGTATAAAAAAAATAATATAAAAAATATAAAAATGTGTTTTAGCTGAAAAATAGTTTATCTTTTATCTCGGTAAATATTTATTTTTCAAACAGAGCCAAAGTGCTTCCAAACTTGCTTCATAACATTAGTCTACATCTGATTTGAATTTTTTGCCCCATGTTCTGTTTTTAGAACCAGTTTCATAGAAGCATCCTTTCATACTATCTATGACAATAATAGGATTATTGAAAGACTCAGCGTTTCTCAGCATAACAGGATACACTATCTAATAATTATGAGAGCTTTTCTTTTAATTATGAGATAAGGGGTCTGAAATTATTTCTCTTCAGTGAATGGAATGCGTTGCCATATCTACCTGTTATTACACTGTGAATATGGAAATGCAGGTTTGGGTTAAAACGCAGAAGTTAACTCAAGACACTCTTCAGATTTTAATTCAATAAATACGGCTAGCGATCATTATGGGAAAGAAAATGCACCGATCATCTGTTTTATCGCCCAGTTGTCGGAGTAATACTTTATATTTGTTGAAGGAATCATAAAGCGTGTGAGCCTCACCCTACTCCGAGCGTGAGCAGGTGTGAAGCCAGCAGCGACGGGACGAGGATGAGGAGAACGTCGGACGAGAAGATTCCCCTCTTCATCACCTCTGTCTTCCGAACGCTGAGGGAGCCCTGCTGCTTTGGGTGCTGGAACACAAACTCCCTGCTTGGCAGCGGACAAAAACATTGAGAGTGGAGAGAAAAACGACAGCAGAGATGAGACGTGAAGGGAGAGGGAGGGAATACAGACGCAGAATAAAAGCCAGATAATGAGAACACAGGAGAGAAGAATATGAATGAACGAAAGCACATAGAGCTCTGCCTACTGAGGACCTGAGACCTGTCAAACAGACTTATTGTACAGCAGAACATTAAATGTCAGGAGTTGCAGGTTAAATATATACTAGAGTGATTCACCTGTCTTACACAAATCACTGGTATTTTCCTCAAACCGACTTCAAAACACTGAATGGGCCGTCATCCTCCTGCTGTCAGTGAGTCTGTTTACATGCACACCAACACTCCCATTATGATCCCATTTCTGGAGTTATCAGACTATTCAAGTGATCATGGCAACAGTATAATCGGATATGCTTTATAAGAGCCGTTCATTCATTTATTTGTTTCGAGCAGAAGAAAAAACAAAACATTTTATTTGCACAAGGAACTAATGGCAGAGCAAATACATTAATGAATAAAGGTGATCAAGACAATATATCAATCGCCATGGACGCTAGTAGCAACAAAATTAATTCAATATGTATTGCTTGAGGAGTGGGAAGACGAAAACGTATTAAATCCCACCCCCATCTCACATTTATACAACATAACACATTACTTTTGCTTCCTTAATGATAAAGTTACATCTGTTTTGAGTCCTGCTAATGTAAATAACACATATAACAGCAGTAATCTGATTATGATTGTCTTCACACATGTATACAGGTTCATCTGTTTTGTTTCGTTTTTTTTTTTTTTTTACATCTGCGCATGTGTTAAAAAAAAAAAAAGAAAATGTATACAAACAAAAGTTACACAGCGACACCGGGAGCCTATGGAATAAGGTAAACAACCAGTGAAATGAAATGAAGGATAGCGGCAACATGTGACCTATTTTGCGGTCTTATTAGCTCCTCCCACATTAGGACAGCTAACGCTGAGACCATAGGTGTTGCCATGGTAACAGGAAAAGACCAGATGTTTTGAAAATGACAGGAAGTGTACGCCTTATGTCATAACTTATGTACGTACTACAAAAGAAATCAAATAATGGACTGGAACATGTAAACCAGGGTTTTTTTCGATTATCGCATTTCTGAAGTGCATGTAAATCGCATCTGATTACAGCAATTGTCAGATTTTTATGGTCACGTAAACGGGCTCCATAAGAGGACGTTTAAGTCGACTATCACTACGTATGTACATACTCCAAAAGAAATCCCATAAGAGACTGAAGCGTCTAAACCAGGGTTTTTTGATGATCGCATTTCTTAAGTGTTTGTCTGTCTGTCTGTTAGCAAGATAACTCAAAAAGTTATGGAAAGATTTTGTTGAAATTTTCAGGAAATGTCGATACTGGCACAAGGAACAAATGATTCAATTTTGGTGGCGATCGGGGGAGGGGGAGGGGGGTGTTGACTGATCTACCTCAGCAGAGGTCTGCGCTCTCCGAGTGCTTTTCTAGTTCCAATTATCAGATTACTCCTAGTTATTGGACTTTTATGGTCATGCAATCTCTGCATCTCTCAAACAGTCATATATTGTTTAATAAAATCAGCAGGATAAAATGGAAAAGTAATATGAATTAATCTGTATTATCCATACTAAAAAAGTGTCCAAATCAGGCTCTAAAAATAAATCCTTAGTCAAAGTACGAATATAGGAAGGATGCTTCACAACTAAATCAAATAGAAAAATACAAACACACAAATTAACTAACTCACTAACTAAACAAAATAAATAAATAAATAGGTAAGTAGGGAAGTAAGTAACTAAATAAATAAATAGGGAAGTAAGTAAGTAAATAAATAAGTAAATGGATTTCCATGATCTGGAGACTTACTTTGGTGGCATATTTTCAGGTCTGCTGGACCAATCCCAAACCCAGTCGGTGTCCACCCGTCGCTCCGCTTCCTCCTGATAATCATGTGAGATGAGGATTAAATTGGGTGCAACATTTAGAAGGAAAAGCAAACCAGAGTAAATCAGTACGGAGACAGTGATGGTCATCTGAGCAGCATCAGCGCATGTATACCAGCTGTAAACCTACAAGGGAATCCAACAGAAAACAACTCATTTAACTCTCAGGTCATAGTATTATTTAACTCTCTTCTTTGACTGTGACTCTGCTATTTGTGATTATCATCTGACTCTTAACTGCTTTGTTTACCTAATAAGAACAAGGTCCAGAGTATGGATCATTTTTCACTTCAAACATAAAAACTAAACTTAAACCCATAAGGACCTGATATTACTTTTGTGTCAGCTCCCAAATGAATTTCTCTCTATATTTAACCATCCTTAAGTGATTTATCACCATTTATTGCAATATTATCTTCTGTATTTTGTGTTTTTTCAGTGAAAATTAGGTATTTTCCTACATTAAATGTACTAATCATGTACATGTTCATAAAAGCTCAGAGTAAAGTTGAGGGTTATTATATAAAAAAAAGTGACTTTTTCAGTCCAATCTCTCATTAACTGAACATAAACCCAGTGTGTCCATCCACTGTCGTTGATCCAACTCCACGGGTTTTACTGGCGAATCAATATTGTAGAAGATGATGGTGTTTCCATGGTAACTACGGAGCCTCTGAACGTCCAAACGGGTCATATCTGATGACCATGAAAAAATGACGAACTGTATTTTACACCAATTATTTGTATGTGCTGATAGGATTAGTGGAGGTATTAAACCGTAAGCATCAGTAGATGTATTTGGTCATAGATGGATCTTTGGGTCTTTATGGGTTAAAAGTAATATTAAAGAATACAGTGACTTCCATTTTACATTTTTTAGATGGGACATTTCTTGGCTCATAGAGACAATTACTCTTAAAATTGTAGCCTTCAGCGATTATATAATGGCACTGATATATGATTAATTGCACGGGTGTATTAATTTCTTTGCATACATTTGATCAGTGACAGACTAACGTTGAACTGTCCATTTCAACGGAAGCTTCTTAACTGGAAATGCTGACTGTGGGAAAAACATTTCTCAACAGATAAAAGTCTCCAACCTAAGTTTTAATGGTCATTTCCATATTTTTCACAGTCTTCCTTTGGGTATTCATTACTTTGACATGGATGTGAAAGTGAAGGTCCTTCATTTCAGACATGAATAATGTGTCTTCAGTGTCAAAGGGTTTTTGGGTGGGAGGTGTGGACGTCTTTTCAGCTGATTAACCTTCCTCTTGTGTTCGTTTTCTGTTACCATCTCTTATGTTAATCGGTTGCTTTTGACCCATGTCTTAAATCAGCTGTAAAATACACTAAAAACCATTTTCTTTCATCCGATGTGTTTGTCATCTCTGGGTTACCTTATTAGGCTCCTTATCCAGGAAAATATTGGTTTTAATATTTTTTGATGTGAGTCTCTGGGCCTTTTTTTTTTTGTCAGTATACCCTAGGGCCGGGCGTTTCAATCTAAATATCAATCGATACTAAGGTGAGTATGGGTATCGGATCGATACTAGCATGATGAGAACAATACTTTTGTTGCAGTTGCTTTTTTATGCAAATTACACAAATTTCCTCACAAAGTTCAGCAATATTTTTTGGAGCAAAATTTTTGTTACATTGTTGTTGTTTTTGCTATTTTGCACTAGTTTCTTAAACAATTGTGTGTAGTAAAAGGTAAAAGGGGAATTATTTCATTGTTTTTATTTATTATCCAATCCAACTTTATTTGTAAAGCACCTTAAAACAACCACAGCGGACCAAAGTGCTGTGCAGAGGAACAATTAAAACCAAGACAAAAGAATAAAATACAGAATAGATTAAAAGACATACAAAATAAATACATAAATAACTAAAATAAAAAGCCATACTATTAAAAACAACCAAAAAATAAGAACAATAAACCACTACCAAATAAAAACAATAAAATAAAAATAAAAACAGAATTATATTTACAGATATTATATTTTTTTATATTGTTAAATTGTTTGGAATTGTGGTTAGTTAATAAAAAAACCCACATTTATTTGCTTAAAATCTTTGACCTGTGTTTTATCATAATCATAATCAACTAACTAAAGGCAAAATCACTAAATTATTCAATGGTCATGACATTTCAAGTAAAAAGTATCAGCGATACCAGCCCTGTATTTACTTGGTATTAGATTGATACCAAAATTCCCAGTATCGCCCACCCTTACTCTATACTGAACTGACCTCATGTGTGGACATGCTGCCTTTGCTTGTTTTGTTTTTGTGCAGGTATACTGGATAATTCGGCAAAATGAGAATCCCCAAAAGCTCACGACTGGTCGAGGAGCTGGCATCAGTGTGTTGGCTGACAGTGCACTCAGGGTTTCAGTTTTAGCTCTAACGACTGCGTTATGATCTTATTTTTATAACAAAACCGACCCTAACAACACTAAGGTCATAATTTCAACCAGAGCATTTCATAATTTAGTGAAAAAAATGATATTTTTTGTATTATTTTGTTGAATTAGAGGTTCTTAGAGGTTGCCTTGATGCAATAAACACATTTCATGTGGTTCATTTCTGCATTTAAAACCTAAAATGGGTCAGTGCTGACCCTAACACAAGAGAAAGGTTAATGTGTTTTGTCCTGTTTCAGTGTTTAATTATAACACCAGCCTTATTTGGTACCTCCTTCTAGCCTTTTACAAACCTGGTGAGTTTATTTTGAAAATATGTACCTGTATGGTGATGCAGTCACTGTCCTGTTCGCTCGACGGTCTGGGGGAACCAGTGGACCGTGGAGAACCCACCTGTGGAGGGCTGTACACAACAGGGACAGGCTTTTACTTTAAGATACAGGCCAACTGTGACTGAATAAACATTTACATTTCCCATAAAACAAACAAACACTGAGAGCGTAAACACATTTTTATGAAAAACCACCATTGCTCCACTGAGCCTGGGATGTAACTCATTACTGTGCAAATGATTATTTACACCTCGGCGCGCAGCTCGACGCCCCAAAACGCACACCAAAACAAAAAGTGCACACAAACAAACTGCATCATTACCTGTCTCTACTCCTCTCACACTCGAGCTGTGCCTCCAGAAGGATCCTCTCCAGCTCCCCCTGCAGGGCAGAGGAGACGCTGTCCTGCGGCCCTGGCACACTGTCCCTGCGGCCCACGGCTGCGATCAGCTCCTCCAGCTCCACCCACGAGCCTGACGGGGAAACAGCTCAGCTTAGAAGGATGCTGAGGCAGTCGGCAAGGAAATACACCAAAACACAACTCCAACAGGCTTTTAAGTCTGTAATTAACCTTCTAGTTCCAAACTTAACCCAGAAAGACCCAGTGCTACTTTTGGGGTTGTTCCCAAATAAATGTCTCTCTACATTTCACCTTTTTAAAGTGATTTATCTGTAGTATCTGGTAGAGCTGGATGATAAAGCAATAATAATAATAATCACTATCATGTAATTTCATATGGTAATGTGATGTAATGTTTATAATGTGTCATGATACTTCTCCTTGGCCGGAATTACTGTAATTTATTTTTAATATCATGATCAATATCGATGATCTAAAAATATGAGGTTTGTTTTATTTACAGTATGAAAATGAACTTACAAAACGTTTCAGTTTGTTGTTATTTTTATTTAACTGTACTTTTATCCAATTCTAGTTTTATATGATACTACGTGGCACTGTTATTATTACTTTGGTTTCGTTTTCCAGATATGTGAAATGTCTTAAAAGTTTAAACCACTTATAATTGGATTTTTTTTTCTTCAATTGTCACTCAGGATGAAAAATCAACCTTTAAAATTGTGAGAAATACTGTATGATTTGTCATTTATTTGGACAACTGTCAAGGTTGACGTGTTTTTGTTTGTTATGACTATTTTTCCACTTTTTTGGCTTTTCTAAAACTCTAACTTCCACCATCTTATAATTATCTCAATAAATCTTGTATAATTGTGATGCTGATTTCAGCCTTGAAAGGAGTCTGATGGTTTCCCTAGACCTCCAGTGGGAGTGGACAGTGTGTGTGCGCTGCTGGCTGCTGACATATGGTGACTTAACCCACTAAGATGTCCTGACGTGACATGAGGGGAGCTCACATAAGCTGAACACAGGATGGACACCAGGCCGGTGGCAACAAACGCACCCGGGCTTAATGCTGCCTTCAGGTGCTATCGGGAAAATGATCCTTTCCACTTGTGAAGTTGAATTACCAATGTGTTGTGTTCAATTGCTTTTGCTGTTGTAGCCAAAAAAAAAAAAAAAGGCTGACAATTTATCGTGACCTGCTACTTTGGTAAAACAGTTTCGGATGTGCTAATTCATCTGCAACAGCATTTATTTTTCATTACCCCATCCCCGTAAGAGAGGCAACGGGTATTGGTTTAGGTTCGGTTTGTTTGATTGTTAACACTCTAGCAGCAAAACTATTGACTGAATTCAAACCAAATTAGGTTTATTGATTGCCAGTGACGCAGAATAGATGTGATAACATTTTGGGAAAGGTACGTCAAAGTTCAAATGTTTTATGACTTTTTTTCAAACATTTTTTTCCCCATTTACTTATAATGGGCCAAATTTCACATGTCTATAAAAACATCAATTTTGTTTCAATTTATGTCAAACTTGGCACATATATAGAGGCAACTGACATGCTGACATCAGCTGGATCAATGCCAAAATAAGCTACAATATGTGCGAGGGGCGGGGTTTATTGTGCCTGGCACCACTTGTTCATGCATTTATTCGTCTTCTGAACTTTATTATTGAGAGGGTCGCAGGGACATGTTTACACTGACATATACAGAGACGAACAACCAGTCACCCTCACATTCACACATATGGACAATTTAGTTTAACCAGTTGACCTATTAATGCATGTCTTGATGCATGAAGCCGGAGAAAATCTACATACACACACGTAAACTCCAATTTTTTAAATATTTTTTTTGGTAAACTTGTTTTGTTTTTGTTTTGCAAATTGTGCGTACTATAAATGTGCAAAATCATCAGCTAACAGCAGCAGAACATTAATTAAAGCATGATTAATCATCATGTATCTCTCATTGCTTTCTGCCATGTTAAAAAGTTCAAAGTTTATTTTTATCTCTGCAACTCATGCATCAAATTGTTTTTCCTAGTTTCGCAGTGGAAAATATGACATGAGGGGTGTTCAGGTGCAATTTTCCAGTTTGTAAGTAGTATTTCCCATGATTCCCATAGCACACGAAGGCCACAGATGACCTCTTCATGGTCCTTATTCTTTCATAATGAAGGATATGAATGAATGAGAGCATGAATGGACACGCAGGTTCGCTGAGTCTATGAGCAGGAAGGGATTTACGCACACGCACACAGCCGCTGTTGTTCACGATGCGCACGGACCAACAGCCAAACAGTAGGACCGGGCTAACTTAGGCCCTCAGCATGTTTGCTTACGTAAGATCTTATTTCTGTTTGAGATTAGCCAGTCATCCTCTCCCTCCTTACCCTGGTTGTTATTCTCTGTCTCCCCTGTCATGCTGTTTGCGCCACGCTCCGTCACAGGCAGCACTTACAAAAATATCAGCACCTCATCTGCCTATACCAAAGGATCCTTGGCTCTCATCTGATCTCTCTAATCTCCACTTTAGATGGGTTTATGACACAGTGCGGGCGCATAAACTGCAGCAGAGAGGGGGAGACATGAGTGGGTACAGAGCTGGAGGCATGG
>JAPQRP010000005.1:56109378-56130660 GCA_037367295.1 Apogon hyalosoma
TTCCATGTTTTCTTTTCTGTCTGTTTTAGTCACATGATCCACACAGGAGTTAGGACTGGATTGCATAACCATTGTTTCTGATGACTTTTGATGGCCTAATAGTTTTTTTTCCGCGACTGTACTTCAATGACTTCTTTTATTTATTTATTTTTAACTTCGATGCCTTTTTTGTGACCCACGATATCCGTTACGGGCTCACATCAGCATTTTCTTAATGCGTTCGCTGGTTTTATTACGCCAAATAAAAGAAAACATCTCCCTGTTTGAGAGGTTATTGTGCTGAGCTGCTCACGTTGCTCAACCGACAAAATACTCATGCACAGTACAGGCAACTAGTTGATCTTTAATACGAGATGTCTTTGGACAAGAATACACAGGCTTGTGCACTTTGCATCTGTTCTGTGAGCTGACTGTTGTAAATTCCTCTGACAGAGCGCAGGTATAACTCTTACCCGTCTTCATGCTCACAGGGCCAATAACTGATCATATAGCTTTTCTTAGTTCCTCTCCAGTTCCTCCTTAAATGGCTTGACACGCTGATGCTCCTGATTTACCACTTCACTGAACCCTAACCATGACATTTCCTCTGCTGCCAGGGGTTGTTCCCTCCTGCTTTGGTCCCTGTCCCCCCTTACCTCTGCCTGTCTGTCTGCCTCCGCCTCTTCTTGCGCCTACTTATTCACATTCTTACTCCTCGCGGTTTACTGTGTATGTGTCTCATAGCATCTCTAAATATAACCAAGCATGTCTACCTCCTCTCCTTCCTCTTCCTCTACCCTGCCTCCTCTTCATCTCGGCCCTGTCTGACAAATTTAAGCTTGCCTAGACAATCCGATCTGACATGCTTTTACATAACAATTCAATCCGCTGCACCTTCTACCTCCTCGGCACAGTGAGGCCCAAAGGTGTGTTATTGGCATGGATGCAATTCCCAACATCCCTGAAAGACTCCAAGCATCAGATGATTGTAATATTTGCAGGAGCGCAGTCTTGGATTCTTGCATTTTAATCCATAAAGACCCAGTGCTACTTTTTGACAGTTCCCAAATTATTTTTTCTCCACATTTAGCCTTTCTTCAGTGATTTATCTCCATTTATCATAATATTATCCTCTCCATTTTACATTTTTTTCAGTGAAAATTAGCTATTTTCCAATATTTGAGTTACTGATAATGTACTTTAATCATCATGCTGAGATTACATTTGAGGGTTATTATACTAAAAAGAGAAAATTTAAGAAAAAGTGACTTTTTCAGTGAAATGTATCATTAATTGAAGTGTCTTTATCCACTGTCACTAGTCGCTTTTCTATTGACCCTCAAATTGCGCAACTATAACTTGCGCATTAAAAATTTACCTAATGGAAAAATGACAAGTTCGCCAAAACTCTCGTTTTTTTGAGTAAAAGTTTTTGTGCTGGCAAGAGGTGTTTTTTTGGGTGTAGCACAATTGGTATATCACTTAAAATTGCAATGGAAAGACCTTTTTCCGCAACTAGAGTCGTGTGAACAAAAAAAAAAATGGATGTTGACGGACATAACAAAAAGTGAAGAAGAAGAGTTTTAAAAGAAACATAGCGTGGTATGTGTGGACACACGAGGAAACTGAATCATTTTTGAATTTAGGACGGGATAGAGGGGTAATATATAATAATAATAATAATAATAATAATTATATATATATATATATATATATATCTGTAAATCAACACCATATTTACATTTGTCGCCATATTTATAGAATGACTTCTTGTGTCATCTCACGATAATAAAACACAAATCATCGCATTTGTGATTTAATAGAAAAACCAACATTACGCACTTCAGTTTTTTTTTTTTGATATTTAATAAATATCAGTAAAGTTTTGCGCAGATGTCCAATGGAAAAGCAACTATTGATCCAACTCCATGGGTTTTACTGGTGAATCAATGTTGTAAAAGATGATGACAGTGTTTCCACGGTAACTACGAAGCCTCTGAATGTTCAAATGGGTCATATCTGATGACCATGAAAAGATGACAAACTGCATTTTACACCAATTATTTACATGGATTGACAGAAATAGTGGATCAACAGTGATTTTCCTTTTTATATCAGTAAATGATTTGGGTCACCGGTGGATATTTGGGTCTTTATCGGTTATAACACATCAGTTATGATTCTCAGTGTCAGTACGGCTTAGCACAGGGAGATCAACTGTGACCTTAGCATTATCACTACATACATACATATATATTCACCGATCCAGAAAACTACACACAAGAATAAGGATGGAAGTCTAGATTCACAGCTTTCTCCAAGAGGTAGGCAGCTATAGCAAGGCGGCTGTTGTAAATCTTAAATAATAATCACAAAGAGTTATGACCCTTGCTGGCATTATGCAGTCGCACACCTTCCTCCTCCCGCCTGGTGATTTATCTCTTGTCTGCCAATAAAGCTCAACATGAAAATGTCACATGTGGAAAAGGGTTGGCCTCCGCCATAGGAGGAAGCTCATGCAGCATTAAGGGGGTCTTGGCTTATTAAACTGTCTGTGTAAATTTTGATCTGACGGTAGTTTGACGACTTAGTGGGAGGAAGCATGGACAGAAAAGGGATGGAGGACAGAAAAAAAGAAGAAGCAGCAGGAGAAATTGTGGGGAAGCAAGCAGTGCTGGTGGAGAAGGAGGAAAATGACAGAGGTGAAAAGTAAAAAAAAAAAAAAAAAAGGACGAGATGAAAGAGGGAGGATAGGATCAGGAGGACACCTCGCAGAATGAGTAAAGGTAATGGTCCTACGATGGGTGGAGGGAAATCTGTCAGGGTGAAGGTTGAAAGTAGTGCTTTTCACTGGAGATGGGCAGGAGGACTGATGAGCGGAGGGCTATGGGATATTACTGTAATGAAAAACAGGAGGATAGGTTGAAACATTCTGTCTGGGGATATTTCAAAGGGAAAATCACCGTCAAGGTCAAACGGACAATAGAGATCAAAGCAGGTCACGATTAGCTGCTGCTATCAATATACCTTTACTTTTGTCTTCAGCCCCTGTGGCGGCGGATTCAGTGAATGTGTCTGAGTTATTGTGTACCATTATCAAAAGTGATACAGTATCCTGTGTGAATCACAGTGAGGCACCTCATTTGTATACACTGCAGTGATAGGAATGTAAAATGAGCAGGAATCCCGTAGATTATTTCTAAATCCATTAGTATATCTGAAAGTTTATGGTTGAAATTTGCCCTCCAGGCTCTGTCTGCAGTGACTTTAATCATAATTAATCCTAATAACCATGTTGTTTAAGGGGCTGACGGTGGGGCGCGGCTGTGACAAAGATCCTCCTCTTCAGAGCTACAGAAAGAAAAAGAGAAAACAGCGGACGTAAATAAAAGTGGCAGCCCCTCGGGTATCTCTCTCCCTAAATAACCTGGGAGCTGTGAAGGAGTCACTAATTACCCCTCCCACGGTAGAAAGAGAAGCAGAGTAACGGCCACTCACACACACGCACACGCACACGCACACACACACACACACACACAAAATTAGCCCGGGCCTGTCAGTGTCGGGGGCCATCATGAGGAAATAACAAGGCACAGATTCATAGATCGTGTAAGGCAAACGACAGCATCACGCCTGACTGCCAGTGGCACAGACAGGAAATAGAAGTGATATATATATATATATATATATATATATACATATCAAGGCCGTAGATCGTCAAAAACAGACCAGGGAATCAGTTTGACGAGAACATACTACTAACTACAGCATGGCGGACAGACTGTCACACAGTGACCAGATGAATCAGAAAGGATGTCACCATGGCAGATCATCAAGCACCGTTAACAGGGCCACGGACTGTTAAAATAGCAGGAAAAGAAAAATCTGTAAGGCACACTCATATGAGGAATAAGGACAGGAATAATACTGAATACCAGCATGAATTCAGCTGCTGCTTTGAATGCTTTTAATTTTAATGTTGGTATTACCTGAATATATGTATAATAGAGACACTTCAGACACGAAAGAGGCAGAGAAAGAAATGTCAAACAAATATGTGTCCCCTTCTGGCAATGTGAATAGGCCTTAATTATCACTCACTATCATCCACTTGTTTTTTGTCGCTATTTCTGTATTGCTGATGATATATTCAGCCCCTTTTCCTGCTCTTTTTATTTTTCATTACTTTTCCTGATTTGACGTCTCCTTCTTCCATTCTGCGTTGACCCTGCGCTCATGCATTTTTAAAATAACTGTCTACCTTATATCTTCTTCATTATCATGAGGACCAAGCGCATTGTATTTAAATGGAAAAGCAATATTATGGTAACAATTACAGTCTCTTATTCTTCCTCTTCTCTCTCTTTGTCTCTCTGCTGTCTTTAGGAACCCTGTCTGAAGCCATGAGAGAATGAGTCACTGAGAAGAGGCCTGACAAAAGAAAGCGTGAGCGATAAAATCAATAGGAAGGAAGGAAGTGAGAGGGAAAAAAAGTTGAATGACCAGAATGGGGAACCATGTAGGCCCATCCCATACATTGGCCATCCAATCTGCTGAGGGCCCAGGGGACAATGCAGTTGGAGAAGAAGTGGCTGCCAAGTAGACAAGCCAATGTGATGAATATAGAGAGGATGGAAAGGCTGCATTCCCTTCCTTCCTGCTCACACGCAGGTGATCAAGAAGACCCCATCATCAGTTCATCTCTTTGGATAATAATAAAAAAATGGAAATAAGGAGCAAAAGTGCACAACAATATGGACACCTCTCACAAACGTATTTAAAACGGTATTTGATGCTGCGATTATTTTTGTATGAGAGCAGATATCTTTATGGCTTTTTGGTTTAGCCTTCATCAGAGTGATTCGTGTTTTATTTTTTCTTGTTGTGCTCAATATTACTACGCCTTGAACTGTGAATACGGTAATCCATCCTTTCTTAAGGACAATCTTATTTGCAAAGGAAGTCCTTGGTGTGTAGATAGAAGATAACCTGCACTGCTGCACAAAATCCAGTGCTGTCCAGAGACAGCTATTTCCTAAGTTTGTGTTGTCATGAAACTGGAACTCAGTCAATCAACTGTGCAGATCTCTCACTGTTATAATAAATACATGAATGAGAGGTCAGCTTTCTTGTTGACACACTAACACAAATAGGCCTTTACAATATACAACTGCCTGCAGAGCCTGTGGATGTTGGGGGAGCAAGAAAGACAAGAGAAATGGTGAGCAAAGAGCCCAACCACGTGCTCACGGGCCAAACCAATGGCAAGAGCACCTTGGCGGACAAGCTTCCAGGGACTATGACTGTGCGCTCGGTGCTGCTCAACCGAGACTCCCCCGATATCGAAAGCCGCCTCAAGCGACGCCGTAACCGTACCCACCAGGTCCGTTTCAAGGACCTGGAGGATGGCAGCAGCAGCAGTGGCAACAGTGGAACCGGAGAAAACAATAGCCATCAGAGGCCTGCCACGGACTGTGACAGCCCACATCCTCTTCGTAAACATGGCAGCAGGACACCTGAGCCATGGACTGACAGGGACGGCCCACGGACTAACAGTCTACCTGGCCAGACCTCTGTGGTGGGTGCCGTGCGTGGGGACATGGCGAGTACTATAGAGGTGGTGGCTGCTTTCTTAGCCAGAGCCCCTCCCCACCCATTAACACCAGGTCCTACACGTCGATGCTGGGCACCACCGCAGAGTAACTCCCTGACTTTGCCAATGACACGAAGGTCCAGTACCAGCACCAGCACAGCCATTCAGACCTCCCCATGTTTAAAAAAGTCCATCTCCTCCACTCACACACGTAGCCAGAGCCTTGGAGATTCAGTTGGTGTTGATGGGGATGATGAGCATGACTCTCAAGACGAGTATCTTATGCACAATCACGTGCCTGGGCCTAAGGATCATAGTCCTACTGGGTCTGGGGATCGATCTGTGGTGGAATGGAAGTCTAAATCCAGGACAGACATTAAATCAGCTGTTACTGTTGTAAAGAATTCAAGGCACAGCTGTCCCCCATCAGTACTCCACAACGCTGAGCCATGTCACTATTCTTCTGTATCCTGCAGAGATGGTCCTAAACGTCAGGGAAGCAGCACTCCCTCAGTGATACGGAGGAGAAAACGCCTGAATCGGGCAACAAGTGATCCTGGAAAGGAGGTGCACTACTGCACCACTCCTACGCAGACTGAAAGCCCCCGTCTATCTCCACCACCCTCAAGTACCAAATTATGTACCACTCAAGTTCAAACTGAGAGTCCCTCAGCAAATCCAGATACAAAATACTGCACCACCCAAAGTCAAACTGAAAGTCAGAATCAGTCTTCACTTTTGAGTGACAAACCATGCACAAATAAAACTCAAATCACCAACTCTAACCCCACCCTACCTCCAAATGCTGAGCAGTGTACCACTCAAGTACAAACAGACTCTTCTTGTCACTCCCCTCCAGCTCTACAACCTTGCAATACCCAAACACAAACTTGCCGACCCTGTGCTTCCCCGCCTCTGACCACAGCATCAAAGTCAACGCCAGTTCAATCTGAGTGCCCTGGATCACCAACTGGGGATGCTCAAGCCCCTTCAACAACTGAAATAACTACTGTGCCTTACTGTACTTCTCCTATAAGTGCACCAACACAATCCCCTGAACACTGCGCAAACCCACCTCCCTCCCCTTCAGGCAAGCCAACTTGTACCACTCCACCTCCACACATAGCACTGCCTGTTCCTTGCTCTACTTCTGCTCCTGTCATTGTCCAACAGTCTATTCCCTATTACACTGTTGTGTCACCACCAACAACCCCCAGCACTGCTGTTGTCCTCTCTACTCCTTCCTCCGCAACACCACCGTGTCCAACCCAAAACTGCACCTCACCTGTCTCAAACACAGTGTCACCCACTCCCCTAACCTGTTCTACCCCTACCCCAACTTTAACTTCTAATGATACTAGCAGACATCTAACTACACTTGTGAACTTAACACATGAACCACCACACATTACATCAAACTCAACACCTCCTACAAATCTAACACCCTGTACATTTGTTACTCAAACTGCCCTGTCATGCACCTCCATATCATACTACACTACCACACATCCAGTTGGTCCCAATGGCCCTCCCACAAATAATACATCACCTTCTTATGCCACTCTTATACAAACTGTTTCACACTGTAACATCCCATGTCAGGCTTTGCAAAATACCTCTGCTGTCAGCACAGGGATAACCCCCTTCTCATCTCCAGTCCCCAGACTCAAATCTTGCACTTCTCCACCTCCATTGGTGAAGACTTACACATCAAATCTTCCAAATGTGCAGCAATGTGCAACACCAACTAAAACTGTTCCTCTGTACTCTTCCACATTTCGTGCCGCACCACCATACACTCCCCCTTCTCAGGCCCCCCACAATGCTCAGGATAAGAGGGGCATTCGACTTCCACCTCCTCCCCCACCACCTCCACCCTATACCCCACGTAAAAAGGGAACTGAAACACCAGGTCCTGCGAATCGAACACCCATGCTCAGGGCAGACAGCAAAGCCAACGAGAAAGATAAAGATGTGGAGAAGGAAAAAAAGGAGGATAAAAAATGTAAAGACTCACCCAAGCTCTGTGAGAGAGCCAGCTCTCTGAAGCACAGAGCTCAAACCCCGCCTATTGCTGTGATGAAGGGAGAGAAGCAGGCCTCCTCCTCCCCTGCCAAGGCCTGTTTTAAGCCCAGCTGTCTCAGCTCAGCCCAGGCTCAGCTAGGGGTCCTTCACAAAATGCTCTGCTCAGGAGCCAGTGCCAGGCCCGGTACTCCCAACAGTCAACACCCTCTTCCTCCAAGCCAGCAGGGTTGCTCTGGAGCTTGGGGATGCTCTGGTTCTGGGGAACGGCCTACAGCTGGGCCTCTGACTGCTGCCCAGGCTGACACACTGAGACAGGTCCAGGAAATTCTAGGAGGGTTGGTGTCAGGAGCCAGGTGCAAATTGGACCCGTCCAAGGTGACAGAAAAGCTGCTGAGTCCCAATGGACCCCTTCATGACATTCGTAGCCTGCAAAACCAGCTCCACAGTCTAGAGGGGGTCTTGGAGACCAGCCAGAACACCATTAAGGTCCTGCTGGATGTCATTCAAGACCTCGAGAAGAAGGAGGCGGTGCGGGATGGGTGAGGCAATATTTCATTTTGGTGCAGCAGGAAAACTCCTGCACACTGATTCTTAACCCAAAAGTGATTTGCCAGGTTGAATCTTTAAACTGTACCTTCTGTATCTTTACATCAATAACTTACCTTAACACACAGGCAGTCACATAAATTAGGTAACGACAACTGATACTTAATAATTTGTTTCCAAAGCCAGGGGTAATCCTATTTTCATTTTAAGTATTTCACAGCAAAAATATGTAAACCAAAGTCCTGATATGACTTACACAAACCCTGTGTAGAGGTTAGAATATCAAATGACACTCGAAAAATTACACAAATTGGCCATGCACTTAACACTACAAAAATATTCATCGATTCACTGTGATTCACTCAAGTCATCTTGTTACATTGAGTGAAGTAACATACACTACAGTAAACTATCAAGTTCACTCAAGTCTTCTTTGACATACTTAAATACAGTCAAAACAACACATAATTTTTCCAGAATGTATGAAAGATTTCCAAAGGGTGACCCAGTTCTTCTTTGCAACTCCTGTTTCAGATGTTGTTCAACAATAGCGTCAGTGTTACAATGAAATGTTTCATTGCCCAAGTTAAAGTGAAGGGTTTTGAGACGGGTTTGCCTGGGTTTATGCGTACTGCAAAAGCCGTAGGCCAAAAGAGAGCTATTCCACATTTGAAGTTATAAATGTGAAATGACTGGAAGCCTCAGGCTAATAGAGCTGTAAACCCAAGGCTAAAGGGGGCTCTCAGCCTAGGGCCAACTGTTGTGGGAAAAGCCATGTGGTAATCCATGTCAAACCTTGATATTCAGTTGCCTATTTTCCATTACTAATTAAAAAACACAGAGTGGGCCCCAATGCAGGGACTGTACAAGTCAGAAGTGCTTGGTATTTTGGAGACCTGGGAAGTAAATGTCAGCTTCTAGCCTAACAGCCTGCTGTTTTATTCCACGACAGCTAATTTCTCAAGCAAGAATCTGGTTGTCTCTGCATGAAAACAAATGAGGGGTAGACACAAGAGCATGTTCATTGCTTTGCACTAAAAGATTGTCTCCCCTCTCTCCTGCAATGGAGTATACAAGTGGGTTGTGTTTAGGCAGATTATTCTTCTCCAAAAAGGCAATATCCACAACCCAGCAGTAATAACCTCCCTACATCATGTGCTGTGAATATTACAGATAGATGGTTGTTGTGCCTAAGCTTTGTGATGCAGCTCCTCTATTTATAACCAATCCCAGCATTGTAAGCATTGTAAAGACTCTGCCAACAAAGCTGTGTGGACAAAACCCAATGTAAATTTGTTAAGAATGAGACAGCAAGAGAGAGCGAAGTGTCTAAAACAACAGAAAAAAAAAAAAAAATCCATGCTGGAAGTGAGATGGAATTCAGGCAAGCATCTGTAGTTATTTTTGTTTAGTCTCATATGTCAGTCATGCACGCCTCGGCGCTGGATATGCTAAAGAATTCATGTCATGTCACACCGCACAAAGATTGAAGATCGGTTGCACCTATTTTGCAGTTCTTTCCTCATGCATGTATGCAGCGTGCAGGGATAACGTAGATCAGAATCAGTGTTTAGCTGTCATCGTGCTGGTGATTTGAGATGCTCTGTGCCTCTTAGTGTAAACCCTTTACCATTCTCATCAAGTCTTTAATTAATCTGCTTCCTACATTGTAAGCTGCTTAGTAAATTCTCCCGCCTTATCGCACCAAAATAGTACATGATGTGGGGACAGGAAAACTCTTGGATGGGATACAGCTTCCATGGATAGATGTGTGTCTATGAATCCATGGAAAGGCTTGACTGATATGTGAGCAGTATAATCCAAATCATACTGTTAGCTCTAATGCCCAGACTATACTTACACAGACGCCGGACATGTGACTGCACGGCCCTCTGTCTCATAAAGTGACATTTCTTGCATGTTCCAGCCTAAGTATTCAGCAACAAGGCTAAGTCTAATGCATGCAGACTTGACTTTTACCTCATAAGCATTATTTTATGCCTGAAGTGAGATAGTGACTCATGGTTTACGTAACAGCCTGAGCCTGTTGGAAGGGGTATCGTTCATTAAAAAGTGATTCAGGGGTGATTTCAAAGAGAAGACTGGTATATGTGCAGGGGTGTGCGCATACCAGAAATTCACTTCAACAAGGAAAAGAGTAACCTGAATATGTCTTCATCAACACCCAAGCACATGCACGCAAAAAAATCATTCTTTTACCCCTGATATGTCATCTCTATGCTTGTCAACAGAAGACACTCTTACAGGACAGGACAGGACATTGAGAACTGTGGCACCTGCAGGGACTGCGCCTGCATCATCTACAGGTACTGTGATCGTACCCGTCTTAGTGTGTATGTGAAATCCTGCATATTTATTGCCTTTAACTTTTTTTTTTTACATATGAGCACCGAGAGCACCATGTGTGTCACGGTGTCATTGTAAATCTCATCACTTTCTGGATTTCAGTTTTGTGGCTTGGTAGGATTGTCTTTCCACTCAATGCCTACGTTCAGACTGCAGGCAAATGTGGCCCAAATCCGATTTTTTTTCCCCATATGTGACCTGTATCCGATCTGTTAAAGAACATTTGAACAGCACAAATCTAATTTTTTTCAAATCTGACCAAGGCCAATTTCATGTGTGGTCCTAAATTTGATACGTATCTGATATTTTGCAATGTGACTCCAGTCTGAACGGCCAGGTCACATTTATCCGACCTTTACGTCATTAAAATGCGACAAATGTCACCATTCTGCGTCCCAGGAGGAGGAGTTGCAAGAAAACACAATTACTTCCGTAAACACAGTGCATACCTGCGTGATCCCATATTTCGTCAGGACCTCTTTCGTGCCTGCCGGTCACTTCCGGGTCGCATTCAGTTCGTAGTCAAACTGATTAAAGTCGCATTTAAAGTCTAATATGAACGAGCACACAAAAAAATCAGTTTTCACCCAAAAAATCCAAACTGTGTATTAAGACCTGAAGTCTGAACGTAGCCTTAGGGCACAGGTGTCAAACTCTGGTCCTCGAGGCCCGGTATCCAACCTGTGGTTGAATCAGGTGTGTTGGAAGAGGGAAACATCTAAAACATGCAGGATACCAGGCCTCAAGGACCGGACTTTGACACCCCTGCCTTAGGGTGTATTCATACCCACTTCGTTTGGTCCGTTTAAAACAGACCAGAGTTCATTTCCCCGGAAAGTTCAAACTTTTTTTTTAGGTGTGAGTACAAACGTGTGAACTCTGATTCAAATCAAACAAGTGGACCGAGACCACCTAGAAGAAGTTCCAAATGGACTCTAGGCCGGTTCACTTCCGGTGTGAATATAATCGACCTCGAGCCAAAACAAACCGAGAAACCATGCGCCTTTTTGTGCTTGACGAGCCACCGTAGTCCCTGGAAGTAGCCGAGCTGCACGGGTAGACAGAGCTAACAGAAGCAACCACGAGTCGTGAACAGACGTGGAGCAATGAGGAGATTGAATGTCTCACTGACATTTGAGATGCCCATATTACCAAACTGGCTCCAAATGACCTGTTTTTGACAGTTAACATTATTTTCATAAATTTGTGTCTGTAAAAATAGAATACATATTCCAAAAACGATAAGTGCACGTAGGACTTCCACGTTTGTTTTCATCATCTCTGATTCACCCCGCCCCCAACTTTCCTGTCCAATGCTAGTGCAGTTCATCACAAGTGCTGCTGTTTAAGGTTTGGTTCACTAGTAAAAAATGCAATGAGAAAGCAATCTGACCCAAATGAAAAAAAAAAAGTCTGCATCCGATCCAAATCAAATAAGCAGACCAAAGGACTGTCCAGGTGTGAATACACCCTTAGTGACAGCACAGCCGGATACAGCACTTTAAGTATGGCCACTCATTGCACAAACACTGCTCCAGGTCTGATCGCTAAACACAGTTGGAAGAGATTTATTAAGATGCGCGCTCTCAGCCTCTATTTCTTACATTTAATGAGGTGAAAAGCAACACAGACTTAAGTCATGCACCCCTGTGCCCGCTTTGTTTCCTCCTTCCTCCTTTATATCTCTCATTTTTCTACTCTCCTTATCTCTTGCATGCACACAGGCACACTGTGTCAAATACATAAGCATGCGTACACAGTTACTGCATAATCATTCGTCGCTGAGATTTGAATTGAAATCAATCAATTAGCAAACAGGATTTCACACTATACAGGAGGGCGAGGAGCAGCAAAAAGAAAAGTGTGGATTACTATGAAATTGAAATCCCTGTATCTTAGTTGTAAATGTCAGAATCACAAAAATGAGGATTATTAGACTGAAAAAAGCAAATCTGGCTGAGGGAGAAAAAATAAAACAGTGGAGAGAGGAGAGGGATGACATTCAGAGTGCTTGCTTGCATAAATGTAATTTGATTATGACTGGATTAAGGCAGTGCTCTGATTATTAAAACTTTCTTGTAAACACCTTAGAGGGGTTATGTTATTTAAATTATGTCACAAATCTGAGAAAGCATAACCTAATTAACAGGCTGAGATTCATCATCACTCAGTAAATGGTAAAGCGGAGCTGGGAAATGCGATGACACCTTCATCTGACTCACCTCCTCACTTAATTATTATTTATCATTTTGTAGAGCTAATGAGATGTTTCCTGCTCCTACAACCCTTCCTAGACGTTGTATCGATTATAAGGCAAATTACATTATTGCTAATGTTGAGTTACTGTAAGCCACTGGTGAATTGATTAAACTATCACCCTAATCTTGTTTTTGATAGTAATTTATTTTTAGTGCCTATATGAACTACTGGAAAGAAAAAAAATAAGGCATTTGAGGAGAATAAGAAAAAAGACGGTTGAGGATAAAAGAGTGAAAGGAAGAAGGGGAAAAAAAAAGATCTGAGAAAAAGATCTGAGATTTAGAAATGGAACAAGAGAGAGCGAGAGCTGTGGGAGAAGAGTCCCATAAAGAAAATGATTCATTCAGAAACTAAATACAGAGTCGTCTTGAAAGATTAGAATATTACGGAGAGGGTTACTGCTCGAGAATGTCAGTACGAAGCAGAGTTAGCGCCTCATCTTCAAGAAAGGGAATAAAAAATACAGATGTGCTGAGACAGGAAATGTGACCGAAGATAGGTTATCCTTCTGGTTTGTTACATCACAATGTTTTCAGCTCCTCGGTGGCCTTTTGAAAATATCAAACTCGCTTTTTTTTTAATGCACTTTTTTTTATGATGCTCAACATTCTTTGCAAAAGCTTTACGGCCTGATGTGGACTTATCGGTCAATCACCTGTCAAGTCTACGTCCTTCTTTCATGTGCGACAAGAGGATTTCTCTGGTTTGAAAAAGGAGGAGGTTTTCTTTTCTCAGAGGCTGAAGTCGAGTCGAGTCTAAAAAAAGAGAATTTGGCAGCATTAGAGAAAAGGTTTTGGTGGAAAAAAAGATAAAGTGAAGCCTGAAAAAAAGAGTGAGTGATAGAAAAGCCATAAAACCTGACAGGACAGATTCCATCAATTAAAAAGCTTCTTGAGGAACTTTCAGTCCTCAAAGAAAAAAAAAAAAAAAAAGAAATCACACTGCATGAAAAGCTCAGACTTATATTTAGTTTAGAAATGCAAATAATTTATTTATTTATTTATTTTAACCAAACAACTGTTTTGCCTAGAAGCTTCCACTTAAATATAATTAGACAGATCACTGCGACACTTTACATCTGAATGAACATCTGTACAGTTTGTACTGAGATGTTACTCAGAAGGGCCGGACGAAATTACAGTGAGATTATTTTTTATGTATTTAACCCATAAAGACACAAACATCAAACATCCACCGGCGACCAAAAGCAGATTTAATCCACCTTTTAATATGAATACTAAAGAAAAAACAAAATATACCAGAGTGTTGTATCACAGACGGTTATCTGACATAGTGAGAGTGAACGTCATTAGTTAAATAATAAACCCAAGCCAAGAGGGTACTGCTGGGATTTGAACCCAGGATCTCTTGTTTACTAGACAGGCACTTTAACCAGCTAAACCACAGTGCCCTGGTAACTAGTTAATGATTAACCCATAAAGACCTAAACATCTACTGGCCACCAAACGCATTCACTGATCTAAACTGTTTAATATCTGTTTCTCAACTAATCCTATAAATATGTGTACATAATTGGTGTAAAATGCAGTTTGTCATCATTTCATGGTCATCAGATATGACCCATTTGGATGTTCAGAGGCTCCGTAGTTACTGTGGAAACACTAGTGACTTTTACTTCGGACAAATGTGCAAAACTTAAACGATATTTACTAAATGTCGAAAAAACAGAAGTGCGTAATGTCGTTTTTTCCATTAACTCACAAATCCGATGATTTGTTTATTATCACGAGATGACACGAGAAGTCATTCCATAAACATGGCGACGAACGTAAACATCAGGGTGATTTACAGATATATTCATTATCATTATTATTATTATTATTATTATTATTATTATTTATTACCCCTCTATCCCGGACTAAATTAAAAAATGATTGGGTTTCCTGGTGTGTCCACATATACCATGTCGTATTTCTTTTAAAACTCTTCTTCGCTTGTTGTAATGTCCCTCAACATCTGGATTTTAAATTCACCTGACAGTAGTTGCGAAAAACGGTCTTGCCATTGCAGTTTTGTGTAGTATAACATTTGCACTACACCCGAAAAACCACCTCTTGGCAGCGTAAAAACTTTTAATCGAAAAATTAGGGTTTTGGTGGCGTAAAGTGGTATTGGTGTGTTCGTGTCAGATCACTTTTACGAGTACAAGTAGAAGTACACGCACTCAGTATCGGACCGATACCCGATACTGGTGTCGGTATCGGTGCATCCCTAGTTAAGACCATAACTGAAATTACACAAAATATTCAAATCTAAGCAACAGGCCTTATTGTTCTGAATGTGCATGTGAATATCATACGGATACTGATATCGGTATCGGTGCATCGCTAGTTAGTTTCCAATTTCATTAGTTTTATTTGGATCCTCAGTTAAATGTCGTGATCATTATTTAAAATATTGCCCTAATAGCAAGTTTTTGAGGCAAACTGCAAACTCTGACAGCTGACAGACAGCTTGTGGTTAATAAGTTACAGCCGTCAAATGATTTTGTTATGCAAAGGTTTGATGATGTTACTATTTCACTGTGTCAGAAGGCCCTTCCACTACTGCAGCTCTGCCCTTTCATCCAAAGATGGTCACTGCTGACTCCACTGAGCCAACACGGTGACCCCTGGCTTCAAGATGACAGTCCAAAAAAAGCAAAAACTAAACTATGCGATTTGTCATTTAACTGGCAACAGTACAAAGGAAATGAGCACTTCTGGTAGTGTTTTCACAAACAAAATAAGACCGAAAAGTTTATGGAATATGAAAGTACCGCTGTTCTGTAAGATGATCATGACAGGAGCATCAGCCAAAGGACTAGACTTCAAAAGGATGGGTTGTAACAACATAAATAACTTGAGAGAAATTCTAAACAGTTAAAAAAAAGAGTACTTGAAAGCATAAAATTGCAAATCATTTTTTCACCACCTACAGTCCATAATAGTGTGAAATGTTTCAAGGAGTCT
Organism: Apogon hyalosoma; assembly: GCA_037367295.1. NCBI lineage: Eukaryota > Metazoa > Chordata > Actinopteri > Kurtiformes > Apogonidae > Apogon > Apogon hyalosoma. The sequence continues at coordinate 56,125,120 of JAPQRP010000005.1, forward strand.
GGGAAAACCATGTGTGACCTTTGAACTCTCAGGCGACATTGCATGAGAGGTGTCGTGCTACTATGATGACGCACACACATGGGCTCAGCAGGACCTTAGAAAACTGCTGTCACTTAACACAGTCCACTGCCGCATCTAGAAATACAACCTGAATCTGCATTATGCACGGATGAAGAACTGTGTCAATGCTAAAAAGGTGTGTGAGATGAAAAAGACCGTCCAGAACGTGATGGTCTGGGGCTGCATCGGTGTCCACATGGCTGACCCGCATGTGTGTGAGGGAACCATCGATATGAGGACACACATTAGGTATTTTACAGAGACATATGCTGCCACTGAGTCGACATGTTTTCCCTGAAGACCGTGGTTATTTCAGCAGGACGATGCCAGACCTCATTCTGTACCCGTTCCAACAGCGTGGCTTCGGTCCACGTCTGTCTCCTGTTGGAAATGTATGGACGTCAGGAAGAGGAGAATCAGACAACGGCCACCGTGCACTGATGAGCAGCTCAAGTCTGTTTTAACAGAGCATTCCCACCGTGCACTACAGACACCGAAGTTAAAACTGATTCATACAAAATCCAATCAACATTGAAAATCTTTACTTTGTACTTGTCCGTTAAGTAAGGGTACAAGTGAAAAAAAAACTGATTTTATTATTATTATTATTATTATTATTATTATTATTATAAAAGCCAAGTGGCCTCTGTGTGTGTGTATGTCTCAGTAATCACAAAATCTGGAAAGAGCTGACTGCTTCAGTTTGCCATACTTACGTATTTTTGGTCAAGGAACAGACCAGCAAAAACTGCAAGTTGACAGGACCAATATTTTGGGAGATATTAGTAATTTTTGAATACAATAGCCTTACAATCACATTGTTATGCCCAGAATGCTTTGGCGGTGACTGCTGGACAAATGCGGCACAGCATGCACGAATACACAACAGCATAAAAACTACCACATCTACAACCTGTGGATCCACACAGGTCAACATGCTACTTATTATTAATAATAATAATGATGATGATGATGATAATAACAATAATTAACATATGTTCAAAGCTTTTATGAGGTAAGTTTGTGTACACGCAGTTCCTCAGAACACGTTTTAGGACAAAGCTTATATAAAAATGCTAATGACACTTTAATCATGCAAATATAGATACTAGTGACTACAGAATGAAACATATTGAACGTTTTGTACCCAGCCGTGACTCACAAATAAGGACTTCATCTGCTTTGCTTTCATGTTATAGCAAGAATAATGCATGATGTATCTAATGTTATTTATCCTGCCCCATTATTTGCATCTTAATATGAGCATCTGATTGTGTGGCCGTGCAGAAGTGTTAATTAGCAAGTGAAGTTGTGATTTTACCCCCCCCCTTTATTCTTTTCACTAATGGCGTATGAGCTGTATGGAACAAAGCGAGGAGGTCTAACAAGGAACTGTGCTTAATCCCCGTGGAGTGTGCGGAGACGGAAACCCTAATCAGATCTGTACTGGCTGCTTTATCTCTGCCACTGCTCTGTCTATTGCTCGATCACGCATTTCACTGGAGGAGCTTGATGGGCTGCAACTCTAAGATGGATTAATGACTCTCTGGACCATACGTTTTCAGTTTAACTATGAGCCCACTAAGAGTCTTTTTTTTTTTTTTTTTTGCCCTTTTTTAAAGACAATCCGTCATCGCCTTTGCTGAACAGCAGATAATTGAGAAAAGGGTTGCTGAGGAAGCATTCTTGGTATTTCGCTCTTTTCTCGTGAGCTGACTGTTGTCCGTAGAGATGCCACTCATGCTCGTTTGATTCTGTGGCCTCATTTGGCGCTGAACTTCTTTTGTTTTCGCCCTCCTCCTCTTATTTATAGCCTGAAATGACTCTTTAAGCACTTGTCAATCTCTTCTCGTGTGCGTGCAGGCCGTGGTGGTGGAAGGGTGAAAGGACGCAGGATAGATTCACGGCGATCTATCGGGAAAGTTTGAGAGGAACATTTCCTGACAGAGCCCACAGTAACAACTCATCACTCGCCATTTTCACCACACACCCATCATGAGTCAGTGCTTTCTGACGCACATCCACACTGACACAACATTGCATGACAGGACGGGATCCTTGCACGCTGTCCTTCAATTGCAATAGACCAGAGAGGAAGTTTGTGGAGCAGAAGCGACTCTAGAGACCGGATGTAGGGGAGGAAACTGGGGCAAGTCTTCAACATCTCAGTATCTCCAATTTTTTAGTCTCACCATGTGTCCCTCAGTCACTTAATACCTCGTCCTTCCTTTTTTTTTTTTTTTAAACAAATGCCTAACTCTAGCGTGCTGTAAAATATTCATCCGCAATTAAAAATTAACTGCAGAGGCTTTAAAAGATTTTAAAAAGTAATAATAGTGTTAAAGGAAACCTGGAGACATCTCTCCATTAACCCATAAAGACCCAAACATCCACCCGGCAACCAAAACATTCACTGATATAAAATGTAAATGTAAATAATTGGTGTAAAATGCAGTTTGTCGTCTTTTCATGGTCATCAGATATGACCCATTTGGACGTTCAGAGGCTCCGTAATGAACGCAAAAGCAACTCCGATTCAACAGTAAAATCCATAGAGTTTGATAAATGACAGTGGGTGGAGACACTTGGTTTATGTTCAGTTAATGACATATTTTACTGAAAAAGTCCCCTTTTCTTAAATTTTTGCTGTTTTTGGTTAAATTACCCTCAAATGTAATCTCAGCATGACGATTAAAGTACATTATCAGTAAATCAAATATTGGGAAATAGCTAATTTTCACTGAAAAATTCAAAATGGAGAGGATAATATTATGATAAATGGAGATAAATCATAGAAAGGTGAAATGTAGAGAAAAATACATTTTGGAACTGTCAAAAAAGCAGCACTGGGTCTTTAAATAATAAAATAAATATAAATAATTGGTGTAAAATACAGTTTATCATCTCTTCATGGTCATCAGATATGACCCATTTGGATGTTCAGAGGCTCCATAGTTACCATGGAAACACCGTCATCTTCTACAACATCGATTCACCAGTAAATGGAGTTGGATCAATGACAGTGGATGGACACACTAGGTTTATGTTCAGTTAATGATATATTTTGAAGAAAAATTACCTTTTTTTTGAGTTGTCTCTGTTTTGGGTATAATAACCTTCAATTTTAATCTGAGCTTTAAAGAGCATCTAAATAATCCCTACATTAAATATAAAGAAATACCTGATTTGCCCTTAACCCTATAACACCAAACATATCATATTTGATACACGAGTTTTGAAGCCCTCTACATGATCAGTGTCATATTTTTTTCTTGAAAAACCTGATGTATACAATTAAATACATGCAATACACACATAATCCACCAGGGCGAGGAATTCGTTCACCAGAGGCCTTTCCAGCGACACTACAAGACTGTCATTAATGAGGAAGGAGGAAGAACTTTGCCAGTTTTGAAAAGGAATTACCAATTTGTTACAGGAGTTTGTGCTATATTATGTTTTTGTTTGTCCAAAAATAATAATATTTGAGTATTGAGACCCGATGTAGCAAATATGATACAAAACTGAAACTCATACATGGCAATTGATGTTTGAAAAAACAAACAGACATTTTTTTTGGTTGTTCATAAAGACCAATAAAGGCTCCAGTTAAGAAAGAATTGGAATTTCCTGTCAATTATTTAATGGTTCAGGCTTTACAGGGTTAAACATGTAAAATACAGAGCATAATATTACAGTAAACGGTGATACATCACTTAAGAAAGGTTAAATATATAGATAAATTCAATTGGGAACTGACGTAAAAACAGCACAGGGTCTTTATGGGTTAACCCAGGTCTGGATGAAGCGTTGCAGCCGGACTCATTTGCCCAATAGATCCACATGATGGAGTAGTGCTGCATGTCTTGCATGTCTAAGTAGGCGGGATAATGTACCCTGGTACGTTTCATGACAGATGAACCGACAGCGCTGTAAACAGTACGTAGGGAAATGTCATGCACACCGGCTTTTGAGTCAAATTGTGAAGATCAACCGAGGCACACAAGGGAATATGCAGAAGGGTAAAAGAGTACGGCGAAAGTGCAGAATCTAGTAAAAACAATGTATAGTGTCTGTGCTGTCAGTCAAGGCAGTGTTAAGAGCTGTGAGCTGTGGTGCATGGAGCCCTCATTCACATTTCTCCTGCCCTCTATAATGTGCTTCTGTCTCCTTTCACATCCCCAGAGTGCTTCTTCTCAGCTTGGGCTCACGTTTCTTTTCAGAGCCTTTGATTCACTTTCTCTTGTGGCCCAGAAGGGCAAAGCAGCCCGATTCAAATACTCTCCACATGGTCCCAACATTAGCCCATAGCTACTGACAGCTTCTCATTGTGCTCTTTTTATTCACAGGAATATGGTATTTTACAGACATCAGAAAGAGGCGCCTTTTCCAGTAGATTGCTTGTGTCACTTCCTCCGCTCCCCTCCACCCCCAACCCCACAATCCCTCCTTTCCGTTTTTCTGCACTTTGAATATAAATAAATACATTTCACACCTAAATGGGGATGAGGAGAAGTGGTGCAAAGTCACAGCTCTGAAATGGGTACGGGAGCAGTAGGGAAGAGAGGTGAGATGAACGTCAGAGAGGAGGTGAATTGAAGAGATTGCCAGGGCTGCTACTTACAGCTTCGCCTTTCCGTCAGCGGTCAAGTGAACCAGAACCCAAGGTGTTTCTGTGCGCTGTTTATTCGGAGGAACCAACATCTGCACCGTAGCATGTAAATGAGCAACACGTCCAAAATAAATCAGCGCTTCGGTGCAGCCCACGTTTCGCTGAGCTCCACCGAAACACGATGATGTGTGAGCAAATTATAGATGAACTTCTCATGTTCTTGGTCACAGGGATATTTCTGAACCTGTATTCTGCCTCCAGCCATTCATTAAACATTGACAATTCACTGCCATTATCATAACAGGCAGTGAAAAGACCTGACTGAATAGAATATAAAATGAATTTCAACCAAAATATAGAGGTTAAGAGGAAAGAGGAGGGAGGGAGGGAGGGAGGGAGAGAGGGAGTGCATCTGTATTTGAAGAAGCAGCAAAGCAAAAAAAACAGAACAAAGGCTTTAACAGCGACACAAGAACCTGTATGTGTGTGTGTGAGACGGTTCGACAGAGGAAACCGAAAGACGGAGGTGAAACAACGCATACAGTTGAAAGTCAATGTAAAAATAGTTTAGATTTTCAGTGCATACTTTTTCAAGTCACATACAAGGGTTCAAACCAGTTGCCAGGATAAAAAAAATATATATTATTTTGAAGTATTATGTTCAAATACTTCCAGGGTGCATTTCTACAAACAGTACGCCTATGTTTTATTGAACATCACTGATGTACAGTCGTGGAAAAAAATTATTAGACCATCAAAAGTCGTCAGAAACGATGGTTATGTAATCCAGTCCTAACTCCTGTGTGGATCATGTAACTAAAACAGACAGAAAAGAAAACATGGAATGAATAAAAGCACTGTTTTTGTCA
>JAPQRP010000005.1:56143723-56154310 GCA_037367295.1 Apogon hyalosoma
TTTTAAGTGTGATGAGATATTTGGACTAGAAATGAGAAAAATACACTTGGTAAGATTTTGATTTTTTTCCAGTGTATACAGCTGAAGAGCCATGACAATCATATGTTCAACACACTCACCAGATGCACGTGTAGATGACGGAAATTCCACAGCCTAAAAAAAAACAGGAAAAAAAACTGAATCACAAAATTCTGAATGATGATCAAACACTACAGCTTCAAATGTATTTACATTCTTTCAAAATGTCTGACTACAAGGACTGATCCAAAACTACCTTTACATATAATAAAAGCAACAACAATGGTGATAAATAAGTAAGCAAAAAAAAAACCAAAAAACGACCAAATAAAAAATGCAGATAGAACAGTGCATATTTTAAAAGACAATGAAATATCCTGTTACGTAACTGGAGCATTAGATTCCAACAAAGATGTTCAAGAAAAAGGTGGGTGGGGTGGCCCACTGTGGACCGGGTCTCTGTGAAGCCTGACAAGATGATCTAAAAACAGCTGCTAAATATTATGGTGTTTGATGAGTTTGTCTATAATACCATACTGGATATTCTCCACATCATCATTTTTAGTAGTTCCTGCAAAATCTGTTACTTTAGGAAGGTGACGATATATAGCAAACAAGTGAGTTCCACTAGTTATATCCAATATTAACCCTCAAAGACATTTTTTCTATATTTAACCATTACTACGTGATTTATCTCCATGTATACACTGGAAAAAATTCTAAATCTTCACAAGTGTATCTTTCTCATTTCTAGTCAAAATATCTCTCCACACTTCAAATAAGACATAATAATTTACTTCAGTTCCCAAAATGTACCTGTGAGAGAATAAAAAGATATTCAAAAGAATAGTAGCGTGTAATTTTTGTCCTTTTTACTGTGTTACATCCGGATTTTTGCATAAAAATAATAGAAAAATTATATAAAAATGTGTTTTGTCTGAAAAACAGTTAATCTTTTATCTCAGTTAATATTTATTTTGAAAATAAAAAGTGCTTCCGAACTTGCTTCATAACATTAGTCTACATCTGGTTTGAATTTGTGCTGCTCTGTCCTGTTTTTAGGTGCTACTTTCATAGATGCACCCATTTCACAAATTCATCCCACAGGCCAGATTGGACCCTTTGGAGGGCCGGTTTAGGCCCCCGGGCCCTATTTTTGACACCCCTGCTTTAGCATATATTTTATTACATATCCTAGGACTACAAGTAACCTAAATCACATGACGACGCTTGCCTGAGTCATGTTTATGGGGTCAGTCGCTCTCTTTTTTCTTGCTCAGCACTATAAACTGAAGCGCCGCCTCTGTCTGTGTCAAACATAAATTTCAGTCGTTTTTTGCCACTTCTGCTTTCTCTCACTGAAGTCCTATGCATCTCTTTCTCTCTCCTTTTCTGGAGGAGATTTTCTGTGAGCTTGATGAATGGAGGTCTGCATATGCGAGACCAGTGCTTTCTGCCTTTTCTGTAAAATCCAAGTAGCTCGTGTCGCTCCGTGCTGACGCTGCACCACACCCCCTTTTAATCACGATGGCTTTAACCCATAAAGACCCAGGGCTCATTTTCTGTCAGTTCCCAAATGAATTTTTCTATTTATCCTTTAAATAATTTATCACTATTTATTATAACATTATCCTGTGTATTTTATATTTTTCACTGCAAATCATGTATTTTCCTACAATTCATTTCCTATACTTAATTTAGATGTTCATGAAAACTCAGAGTAAACAAAAGGGTTATTTTATCAAAACAAAGACAACTGAGGAAAATGACTTTTTCAGCAAATATATGAGTAACTGAATGTAAAAACAAGTGTCTCACACTCGGTTATCACAATTTGACCCATAAAGACCCAGTGCTACTTTTATGACAGTATCCAAATGAATTGTTCTCACTATTGAACCATTCTTGAGTGATTTATCACCATTTATTATAATATTATCATCTGTATTTTGCATTTTTTTTCGGTGAATATCAGACAGTTTCCTGTATTTAATTCGCTGATCATGTAGATGTTCGTTAAAGCTCAGGTTAAAGTAGATGGTTATTATATCAAAAACAGAGAAAACTGAAGGAAAAGTAACTTTTACGGTAAAATCTATCATTAACTGAATATAAACCAAGCATCTCCGTCCACTGTCATTAATTTAAACTCCACGGGTTTTATTGATAAATCAATGCTGTAGAAGATGACAGTGTTTCCATAGTAACTACGGAGCCTTTGAACGTCCAAATGGGTCACATCTGATGACCGTGAAAAGACGACAAATTGCATTTTACACCGATTATTCACGTGTATTGATAGGATTAGTGGATCAATTGGGATTAAACAGTTTAGATCAGTGGATGGTTTTGGTCGATGGCCGCTCTGTGGGTCTTTATGGGTTAAGCGCGGATGCAAAACAAAGTAAGATGCTTCATCTGTTGTCAATTAAATCAAAGTGTCAAATAAAAAACATCTGTCTGGCTCTGCACCTACAGTATCTTCAGATCACATCTTAATTATTTTGTGGTCTTTACTGTGATCTGTTCAACACATTCCTCATGATGACAGCCTCATTATCTGCAGCTCACACAGTGTTTTAAGTCCAGACTGATTGTATCGAGACAAATTCTGATCTTACGGCGTTCTCTCAGCTGTTATAAGTCTGTGATTTTACTTTAGCGTGTAATTGCCTTATCATTGATCTACTCTTTGCTCGGTTTCATCCAGGTTTAATTACTTGGTGAAGTCCTAGGACTGCAAAATTCAGTTGCACTTCAGTTCTGTCCAGTGCTTACAGAGTTACCACAGACCGTGTTATTTCTGCTCACAGATCCTCTGATTGAGTCGACTGTATTGCACTGTAAAGTGCTTACTGCTACACTGAACTCCTTTATCTGAGCTTCTCTAGAGTTTGTTTTAACCCATAAAGGCCCAGTACTACTTTTGTGGCAGTTTTCACATGATTTTTTCCTCTCTGTTTAACCTTTTTTAACCCATAAAGACCCAAGCAGCCACCGGTGACCGTAAGCATCAACTGATCCAAGATATTTAATACCTGGTTGATCCACTGATTATATCAATACATTTAAATAAGTGGTGTAAAATACAGTTTCTCAGCTTTAAATCATCATCAGATATGACCCATTTGGACGTTCAGAGGCTCCGTCATCTTCTACAACATTGATTCACCAGTAAAACCCATGGAGTTGGATCAATGACAGTGGATGGAGACATTTGGTTTATGTTCAGTTAATGATAGATTTGACTGAAAGTCACTCTTTCTTCAGTTTTCTCTGTTTCTGATATAATAATCCTCCATTTTGATCTGCGCTTTTATAAACATCTACATGACCAATAAATTAAATACAGGAAAACACCTAAATATCACTGAAAAAACACCAAATACAGAGGATAATATTGTAATAAATGATGATAACTCACTTAAGAAAGGTTAGATAGAGAGAAAAATGTAACTGGGAACTACCACAAAAGTGTCCGGGGATCGGGTTGTCGAGCCCCCCGCTGTCGACTGTCACCCAATCCACATAGCACCCAGCCACTACGAGTCCCTCGGCGGGTGGTGAGTCCACCGGAGGGCGGGCCCACATCTTCCCTTTGGGCTGAGCCCGGCCGGGCCTTTGCCCATGGGGCCTGCTTGCAAGCCCCAACCCCGGGCCTGGCTCCAGGGTGGGGCCCCGGCTGCGCCATGCCGGGCGACGTCACGGTCCTTGAATTATATTTTTTCATAAGGGCTTCTGGACTGCTCTTAGTCTGGCCCGTCTCCCAGGACCTGTTTGCCATGGGAGACCCTACCAGGGGCACAAAGCCCCAGACAACAGAGCTCCTGGGATCATTCGGGCACGAAAACTCCCTCACCACGATAAGGTGGCAGTTCAAGGGGGCCAGCTGAGGTGGCTCAGGCATCTGTTTCGGATGCCTCCCGGACGCCTCCCTGGGGAGGTGTTCTGGGCATGTGTCACCGGGAGGAGGCCTCAGGGAAGACCTAGGACATGCTGGAGAGACCATGTCTCTCGGCTGGTCTGGGAACGCCTCGGGATCCCCAGGAAGAGCTGGAGGACGTGTCTGGGGAGAGGGAAGTCTGGGCAGCCCTGCTTAGACTGTTGCACCTGCGACCCGGCCCCGGATAAATGGCAGATAATGGATGGATGGATGGATGGATGGATGGATGGATGGATGGATGGATGGATGGATGGATGGACGGACAGATGGATGGACGGACAGATGGACGGATGGATGGATGCCACAAAAGTAGCACTGGGTCTTTTTGGGTTAAGCGATTTATCACCAATTATTATAATATTATCCTCTGTATTTTGTGTTTTTTCAGTGAAAATCAGGTATTTTCTCATATTTCATTCACTGATCATGTAGATGTTCATCAAAGCACTGATTAAAGTTGAGGGTTTTTATATCAGAAACAGAGAAAAATGAAGAGAAAAGAGACTTTTCAACAAAATCTATCATTAACTGAACATAAACTCAGTGTTCCCATCCACTGTCATTGATCCAACTCCATGGGTTTTACTGGTGAATCAAAGTTGTAGAAAATGACGGTGTTTCCACGGTAACTACAGAGCCTCTGAACGTCCAAATGGGTCATATCTGATGAGCATGAAAAGATGACAAACTGTATTTTACACCTATTATTTACGTGTATTGATAGGATTAATGGATCAACAGGTGATAAACAGTTTAGGTCAGTGGATGGTTTTGGTCACCTGTGGATGTTTGGGTCTTTATGGGTTAAAGCCAAAAACACAACTGAAATAGCCTGATAAAAAAGCTCTTAAATCAGTTTAAAAATAAACCTTGAACTTGATATATCTTTGCAGAAATGTCAGAACCAATTTTCAGCCTGAAGTCATCACATAGAGTTCATATCATCCATTTTCAACACCCAGAGGGACCCCTCCAATACCTGATGGTCATAAGTGTAGGTCCTTAGATGTCAGAAAATGACAATATAGGCCAGGGGATGTTAAAGTGAACAGTCTTATAGTTTTTTGGGTTTTTTTTTTTTTTGTTTCACTGGGTTAAAAAAACAGCTTTATCTTCTCGGATATTACGATTCAAGTTGTCTGAGCAGACTTAAGACCTCTGCGTCTACGCTTTGGCTGTGTTTTCAGACAGATAGAAGAGTCAAATGCATGACTGACAGCTGTATTTACCAGTTGCTGATCAGATTCTGACCTTGACAAATTCTGTTCTTCTTTGTGGCTTCACTTTTCTGTAACAGCATGAAACAACAAGAGGCTGTTCTATATTGACTCTTACAGCTTTAAGTACATTATAGACAAAAAATAATACAAAATATCACAAATACAGCTAGCAAGACTTCCCATAGCATTATAAAGATGTTCAGGGCAGTAATTACCAATATTTCTGTTGAAATTATTGGCTTATTTTTCTTCCCAAGTAAGAGTTGATGGCTAACCCAGAAAGTTACCTTTTATTTAACCCTTTAACCCCTGAGACATTATTCCAGGTAAATGTGCTGCTGTGAATTAGTGTCTGTTTTAGTGTCATAAAAGCCGCTGTGAGTTTGTGCTTGTGTTGCTTTTCTTCAGTGGTTTTGTTTTACTGTGTGTTTTAGGGTTAAAAAGGGGATTAATGGCAGAAAAAGACAAAGAGAGGAATTGGAAATTGTCAGGTTTTAACCAAATTAGGCACTCAGAATGTACATCAATAAGAGATTTAGGATGTTGAACACGAACTGTGAACTGGAACACACTGAACAATAATGTAAATATGCCAGAATTAGTAAAAATAACTACATTTCATCTCCAGTCCCTAGGCAGGAGACAAGCAAGACATAAAACAGCCAACATTAATGCATCACTCATTCACTATAAATAAAAAAAAATTGTAAAATATGCATAATGATGACATAGGCATCATCGAAACAAACACACAAACAAACAAATAAACCAAAAACAAAGACATGTGAAGATCACAGGGGCATTAGCCTATACATTCACCTCTGTACGTACATACAGCTAAACAGAGACAGTGTATGGGGGATGAAATGTGTGTCAATTATAAATGAGTGCATGTACTGGTTTTTCTAGGAGCCACTGTTTTAAGTGAGTTTTAAAAGCGTTGCATGTTGGACACTCTCTTATCGGGAGGGGCAGGCTATTCCAAAGTTTACCTCCTACTATGGAAAGCACAAGGTCCATTCCATCAGCACATTTTGAGTTTTTCCTTTTGAGCAAATGTTTTTTTGTTTGTTTTTTTTTTTTTTTCAATGAATATTTAAAATAAATCAGAACGCTCACCAGTGACACGTCAGGGGTTAAAATGACCGTATATGATCAGGACATGACAAATATTTCAAAAATATGAGTCAAAAATTTAAAACCAGTATAGTAACTAAAACTAATAATAATAATAATGAAAACAAACTGAAGCATTTTAAACTAAATTAACCTTAAAGATGATTTTTTTTTTTTTTTTTTTTTTATTGGCAATATTTTAGCCCCTGTTAGCTAACTCATCTGAATCCTACTACCTTAGTTGGATGTGTTTGGGTTTTTGTGTTGTATTCTACAACTGCACCACTAGATATCACTAAATATCACACAGTGGGTCTTGAAATATTTATACTGTAGTACTGGTTTATTGGTTGCAGCTGCACAGAGTAGAGCTTGGTTTCACTTGCAAGTCGTCGCCTTCTGCTACTTGGGCATGAGCCAGTGGTGTCTGTTTTCAAAGTCCAGTGTGCCCCTATAGAATTAATTTTTGATGTGCGTGTCGGTACATGGTAGACGTCAATGTAAGTCCTGAGACGTTGGAAATGTACAATATGGGTCATGTCACGTAGCAGAAATATTAGCAGGGGATGATTGTGGTTTACAACAGAGTTTGTTCGTTTCAGTTTCCTACTTTAGCTCTTATTTAAACCAGCTTTTCTAACTCTAACCAAATGGATTTATGTCTAAGCCAGACTGGAACATTAGCACTGTCTAGACTCCTTCCAGACTATCTTGGACATCAAACGTCATGGCGATGCATCAGTATGTGACGTATTGGACATAGGACTGTGTGGAACAGAGGCGTCAGACTGATTTTAATTCAGGGGTTAAATTCAGCCCAATATGATCTGAAGTGCAGTAACATAGTGAAAAAAGTACAACTGCATTATGAAAGTGTTTACATTTATAAAATGTCCTTAAAAATGTGAATAACATGAACAACCGGAAATTTCTTAAGAAAAATAAATGCAATTTTAACAATATTATACCTCAGTTTATCATTTCCACTTGTGCACTAGAACTAATAGATCACAGTGGATCTACAAATACACAAAACATTTAGTAACACACAGAATATTGTTAAAATTGCATTTATTTCTCTTAAGGCACTTCAGAGTGTTCAAATCTTTTCAGGTTATTCCTATTTTGTGTGAAAGGATAGTTTGTAAATGTAAACATTTTACTGGAATTTTACTTTTTACACTAAAACAAAAAAGAAAAATTGGCAGTTGTGATTATTTATAGGTTATTATGACAGTATTTTACTGATCTGACCTACTTTAGATTTTATTGTTCTGAATGTGGAATATAAATTAAAAAGGTTTTAACACCCCTGACTGTTGATATCTTCAGTATAATTTTTATATTTCACAAATTCATCCCACGGGCCAGATTGGACCCTTTGCCAGGCCGGTTTTGGTCCACGGGCCGTATGTTTGACACCTGTAGTGTAGAATATCATTATCATCTTTTACATCTACTTCAGACTGATCTCATGAAATGGCATTGCATGTTACGCCAATTCTTATGGCATATTGCGTGCTATGCGTACGCATTTTCATCCTTTCGCGTGTTATTCAACGCTATTTGATCGCGCGTCAATTTACACCAAGATCTCCGGTTTACATATCCCTAACCCTAAACCTAACCACTATTCGTGGGGTATTTGACGCAGCGTGAACATACACACGGAAAGCTTATAATACGTACAGATAACACGCCAATTAAAAGCGGCGTGCATATTTACACAATTCCTGATATCATGTTGTGTATTTACAACGGTGCTACAGGTTGGCATGATATGTGACAGTGTATCTCAGAAAACCAATCCACGGAGCACGAATTGCTTAAGGGAGGGGCCTTTTCTCCTGCGCTGTAATGGACATGTTGTTTTATGTATGCATGTTAAGGCTTTGGGGCTGAATATGCACACATATTTGATGTCTTGTGTGGTGACATATGTGTATATATACTGTCCTCGCGTTCTACAGCACCGTACTTCATCTCACACGAACACTGATCCCGGTGGAGATTGACTGCTGAAATAAAACGTTCGTTCTAAAGGATATTCAGCCTATAGGATCCTTAGAGAAAATTGCTAAATTATGTTGAGCTGATTGCTTTTTTGCACTGCTATATTTCTACTGAAAGTCTTTCCTCCACCACTCAGCAAAAGCACAGAGGAGGAGAGACGGAGGAGCAATGATGATCTCCTGCTGGTGCCGTTTTATGAATGTTTAATATAAGGAAGGAACGAAAAAGAAATGAAACCCTGCTCAATATTTATGCCTCAGATATTGTTTTAAAATACTGTTGTCAGTTTGTGACTTTTCTTTGTCCGTGTTCTCATTGCTCCGTACGTTTCAGTGCTCCTGAACTGCACACAGACGTGTTTGCCCATTCATCAGATCCACCGCAGTTGGAGGTGTTAGTAATGCTGTCGGACACGCTGTTGTTATTTCCATATTAGTTGAACATGATGGCAGATGTGAATAACCTTGAATTCGAGGCAAATGATGTGGTAACTACAAATCTGCTGATTCAATCCCCCCTGGAGATGCGCTGGTTAGTGCTCTTGAGCAAGGTCACTCTCTCCCAAACTAAATAATTAAAAAAGAGGAGATTTATACAGTAAATCTCCAAGGAAAGAATAAAAGCTGCAACGTAAGGTCACACAGTGGGAATGGATAAAGCGGTGACACACAGCATAAATAGTTTTACAGTATAAATACCGTCTTGTGCGACTGATGGCTGACTTTGACCTTCCCACTCAAACAATGAGGCTTCCACAAGAAATCGATTAAAAGCAAAAAATAAATTAATTAAAAGAAAAATACAAAAAATAAAAGAAAATATTCTAATAATAATGTAAGTAATGTTCTAATAGTTCACCAAAGGCATGTTATGTTCAGGTTTCAAGATGTGAGGGATCAGCGTTCACAAGACGTGGTGTGAAAACAACAATCTTGTTTTGCTTTGTTTTTGTTTTGTTTTTTTTTGTACCTAAACGGAAAAAAACAGAAAACCATGCTGTGATTCCTCTACAGCCCTGGAGAGAAAAGATACTGTGTTTAGTCCAAATAGAAGGTGTTTTTTGTTGGAAGAAATACTGGTCATTTAAAATGGGGGTTCTCTGTTATGTTCTAAAATGGAATTATGTGTTAACTGAATGATTTTCTGAAGATTAGAATTATATAAAGTTATGCAAAATTATGCAAAAGTAGAATAATTAAGGACAGTCCCATTAAGGTACAATCTCTTAACCCATAAAGACCCAAACATCCACCATCTATTGAAACCATCTACTGATGTAAAATGTTTAATATCTTCGGAGCCACTAATCCTATCAATACATGCAAATAATTGGTGTAAAATATAGTCTGTCATCTTTTTATGGTTATCGGATATGACCCATTTGGACGTTCAGAGGCTCCGAAGTTACCATGGAAACACCGTCATCTTCTACAACATTGATTCACCAGTAAAACCCATGGAGCTGGATCAATGACAGTGGATGGACACACCTGGATTGTATTCAGTTGATACAATTCACTTTTTCTTCAGTTTTCTGTGTTTCTGATATGATAACCCTCATCTTTACTCTGAGCTTTTATGAACATCTACATGATCAGTAAGTTAAATATGAAAAATACCTGATTTTCACTGAAAAAATGCAAAATACAGAGGAAAATATTATAATATATTGTTAAAAAATCACTTAAGAAAGGTTGAATAGAAAGTAAAATTAATTGTGATACTACCACACTAGTAGCACTGGGTCTATATGGGTTAAGGAAGGTCCCATTAAGGTACAATATCTCTTAATCCATAGAGACCTGGAATAACAACAAGAAAGTCATGACAGTGACTAAACTCACCACAGACCTACAAGGAATCCCTGTAACCGTTTTAGGGTTGGGTCAAACTGTCCAGTGCTAATACAGTTTACTCATACACTGGCTTTGACAGCAGTTCACCACACACAAAGCAGTGTCATAATGAAAAACAAAATACACATTTATCTTAGTTGTTTCTTTTAGTTTGATAGGTCTGGTATTTTTACACTAAAATAAATCATATTAATAGAAATGGATAAACTGGTGGAATTAGGCATCAAATTTGGACTTTTTGATACTCATTAATATCTAAGCAATACAGTCAGTGCCATAAAATAAGCGATCCCCAGCCCTGACAAATACTCAAATAGACTGTTATATATGAAATCTAAAATATACAGGCCCCCTTCTTGGATTTCACCTTAAATATGTCTGTCTTGGTTACCTCATAGGAGACGCTGGTAAAAATATAACG